>CM068387.1:62224388-62473109 GCA_034770075.1 Aralia elata
TTTGAGCGTCAACGTTTGGAGTGCCTTGAGTGCCATTTTCAGCTCAACATTGACATAACAGCTACTTGCGGCTCAATTTCAACCATAATCCAATTCCATATCTCTCAAAACTCAAAGAACGAAAGTTGTATATATTCTCCTCAGCTTTCCGGACCATCTTGAATCATCCAATTTGAAGTTCGTATGAGAGAGTTTATGACCATTTTACCATCGGATTTTGGCATGATTTTTACACAGCATTGCTTCGGGCCTCAATTGGAGCCTTCCTCCGGCCATTATCTCGTCATGCTCCAGTTATGAAAGTTGTAGAGCTCCTTCTTAGCTTTTTATAGCCTACTTAATCGCCTTAATCCGAGTTCGGACGAAGAAGTTATGACCATTTTACTAAACAAAGGTCAAAGCTAAGTCGGGTGACAGCACGCTGACGCAGGTGCGCCAGGCAGCGCGCGGACGCGCCCAATGGCTGATGGGCAGCGCCAGATGCACCAGATTTCGCGATTTCAGCCCCTTTTAGTAATTTTTCATGGGCTAAGCTAGGGTTTTTCATAAGGCACTATAAATACAACATGTAGCCTCCATTTTAACAGATCCTAGACTTCTAAAATCAACATTCTTGGAGGGTGGAAGCTAACCTAGAGCAAGAAGGAGAAAAGGTAGCTCAAGCCCCCCCAATGGGAAAGCTTGAGCAACCAATAACAATGGAAGGCTTGCTCCACCAACAAGGGCTGCAATACAAGGAAAGGAGAAGATCAAAAGGGAGTTCATCTCTAATCTTTTCATCTAGCTTTGTACTCCAAGGATGTTAGTTAGGCTTATTGCTTTGTTTATTTATTTTGATTGTCAGTTATTGGTTTGAAATTGTAATTGAACCCCATTGGCTTATTTGAATTGATTTCTCTTCGTTGATTATTATTACTCTTATGAATTGGTTATCATAACCTATGCTTATAGATTAATTGCTTGACTCGTAATTACCGTGGGAACCTGTATGAACTTGACAAACGGATTATAGTGTTGAGACCTAGTTATGATATCATGTGAAAGTTAAAGATTATTGTGTGTGATTAATTGAGATTTAGTGACATGTGTCTTGTTGATTATCCTCAATGATAGGTAACTTGATAGTATTTAGGATAGACATATACCTAGATACCATGTGCAACCAATTGAGAATATAATCTTAATGACTTCCTATGTGAAAGTTGGTAATTGAAAGCGTGGTTAATGAGATTTAGTGACATGTGTCTTATTAATTATTCTTGAAATTAGTCTCTTGATAGTGTGTAGGATAGACATATACCTACATGCCGCTTAAGAAAGATTCGTAATTGACCATCGACAGAGGCTCTTACGTAATTGTGATTTCTTGGATGTCAATTCTATGTGGTTAATTGATCTAAAAAAGAGAGTTTTAAGATATTTGAACAAAGCATTGCACGCCAAGTGTTTGACAAAAATGCTTGAATGGGGGAAATTGTAATCTTATAACCTTTATCTATCTATTCTTATTATTTATATGTCATGCAATTTAGATATAACTTCCATCTATCTCTTGAATCAAAGAGTTTGATTTAGATCGAATCGATATTGAGTTAGTACTTGGGGATACATTAGAGTTAATTCCTCGTGGGATCGACAACTCCCTTATCATTATATTACTTGTTGACCACGTATACTTGTGCGTATTTTTCGGTTGCGAAATCGATCAACAAGAACAAATACGAATCCCTTATGCACATTGACGGTGAAAGATTGTAAGCTAACAGGATCACTGGCCAAACAAAGTAAGGCTGACTAAAATTATTAAATGGGTAAAAGTCATTCGTAGCCATGTCGAGCCTCATATTCCTGACTTTCCTCTGCAAACTGTGAATTTTTTTTTATCAAACTTCTTACATTCATCTCCATTGCAGGGTGAGTCAGCTGACCATGCACAACGTCTCTTGTTTTATGTCAACTCATATGCTTAGCAATGTGAGACGATATGAATAGCCGTTGAATCCTCGACGCAAGAGGAAGTACCGTAAGATCTTCTTGGGCACATGTTTCTCCTTCCCCCCACGTTTGGTCACCTTGTACAGAGGCAAGTTGCATATATCACATTACACCTTATCTTTGTCCTCCCCATAGTATAACATACAATCGTGCTCACAAGTATCGATCTTCTGATACCCTATATTCAACCCATTTACCATCTTCTTCACTTCGAAATAATTCGCGGGCAAACTACGATCCTTAGGTAAGAACTCGTTGATAAGAGCAACCAAATCATTGACACCTCTCTCACTGTAGTTGTTGCTAGATTTCACAATTAATAATACACGCGCAAGTATACGCGGTCCACCAAGTAATATAAGATAAGTAAAGTGTCGAAAACCCACGAGGAATTAATGTTAAATAATTACCAATTATCAATCGCATGAAAAATTAATCTTATTTAAACAATGACAATATGATTTGATTTTGTTGTTGATTAAAACTAAATAAAGACAATTTTAGAAAACAAGGTTTAACTAAACACGGATAGAATTCAAGAATAAAAAGATCTAAGATTACAATTTCTCCCAACTCTTCATTTGTAAATCGCAACTCTCCCTTTATCAACTAGTTAGAATATAAGAATTGTTACCCGAGAAAATCACAAGTATATATAAGCCTCTCTCGATGGTCGAATACATATTTCCTATTGTGGATGTATTAAATATATCTCTATTCTACAACACTAACAAGAATCTCATATCAAGAACATTCAAAAAGATACATGTCACGTAAAATCTTATTAACCATTCTATCAATTACCAACTTTCACAATAGAAATCATTAAGCAAGGATTCTTAATTGGATACATGTGTTATTTAGGTATATGTCTATCCCAAATACAATCAAATTATCAACCCTCGAGAATAATACATAAGACTCACGTCACATAATCTCATACATTATCCATAAAGAATATCCAACTTTCACATGAATTCATAACTAGGTCTCAACCTATATTCCATTTCTCAATTTCATATAGATTACCAAGGTAATTACGGGCCAAGCAATTAATCCATAAACATAGGCTATGAACTCCAATTCACAAGAGTCTAACTAATATTCAAAAGAGAGAGCATTCAAAACAAACTACGAGTTGAGTTCCATTGAATCTTAGAATTGAAGAATTAGCTCATAATAGCCTTCAGTAACATCATATTCAGATTACAATACATAGCTTTGAAATTACAAAATAGAAATGAAATACTAGAAGTTAGAATGATAAAACCCCTTTTTGGATTGATTCACGAATTGATGCTTGTAGTATCCTTCTCTCTAGCTTTCCTTCTCAATAATGTAATCTTCAGCTTCTTGGTGATTCTATGATGTTCTTTTTTTTCTTTTGTTCTTCTTGTTCTTAGCTCATAGCTCCCAATGTGTATAGTAAAGCTTGGATAATTCGAATCTCACTCCCTGGATGCCTAATACACTGATTAATCTCTCTCCACTAGTCACCATCGTGCTCCCGAATTTCCTCCAACGAATACCCACTATCAGCAGACAAGACAAAGTCAGCCGCTGAACAATCCCAACGAGCTCGCCCCAACGGTGGAAATGGCCTAGGGAGCTCGCCTCGGCGGTGGCGTCGCCCCGACGGTGAAAAATGCCTGGGGAGACCGCCCCGGTGGCAAAATAAGCTTGGGCTTGCGGCCCCGGCGGTGGACCATTCTGCAAGAATTACACTTTTACCCGTGAAGTCCAAAAATTCCACAATTGCTCATCTATAGTCGTATCCTACAAAACAATGCAATACAAGTAAAATACAACTAAAAATACTAAAAGATAACAAAGAATTGAGACTAAAAGGTAACCAATTCATAGGTATAAAACCCACTCATCAGTAGTCATGCTCATTCTTGAAGTGTAAGAGCTTCGTCATTGCATATAGTCTAGTGTACTTATCATTTTCAGGATACAATGGGACCCCCAATTCATATAGTATCTTGTAAAATCCAGCAGTTGTATCATTTGGCTCTTGTTGAGCACTGGTTGATGAATGCTCGTTTTCAGCCCAATTTATATTGTTAGGGCCATAAACATCAACTAACATCTCCACGACATCATAGTTATCGGTTGATGAATCCTCGTGAACTGGTGGTTGGTCTACACTGTCGGTTAGTTCCCTTAACTCAACTGATTCCCCATAATGAATCTATATGGAATACCCATCCACAAAGCCACATGAAAATATGTTGAATTTAATCTCGTCGGCTTTCTTCCAAATCAGGTTTTTACACTTAAAACACAGACATCTCATCTTTCCGTTCGGATCACCAACATGTTCTATTGCTTTGTTCAAAAAATTGCACACCGCTTCACGATAAGCATCAACTAATCCCCTCCCATTAATCGGTATCCTACAGTACATCCAACTTCGATCGGCTGACATCTTTAACTAAAACAGACGACACATTCAGAACAGGGATATTCATGTATGTAGTCCCATGCATGAATTATATTTTTTTAGCATCTCCACTCTAGGGGTTAAGGCGTCCTATCTGTTCCTGGATTGCGTCTCCTCATTAGTGCCAACACGTTGAGCATGTTTGTTCTGTTTCAAAAATATTTCGATAACACCTCCCCATGGTCCTCCAAGTACACAACACAAATAGACTAAGATAACTTAATCTAAAATATGCACTCGAAGAACATGTAGAGATAACAGCCGAAAAATCCTCAAAACGTGAAAAAAACGTACTCAAACCAATTGGCACCGGCCTAAGTGAGAGACATAATATCCACTAACAGTCCCAAACTGGGGACTATTCGACATTCAGGTTTCTAAGCTCTAAACTACATTACATGCACAGGTACATATGTAGTTTAATTTATTTGTGACAAATCTAAGCAAATGTTACTTAGTTTTAATTTTTGACTAATGGGAAACTAACGTAAATGCTACGTACGTAGTTTATGAAAACTATTTATTTGAATAGATAATAGTATTTGGACTTTATTTTATGTAGCAGTATAACTAAGTAAATGCTACTTAGTTTTCAGGTAGTATATTATATTATAATACTTTATTATATCATTTTAATTAATTTTAATCTCATTTATTTTATTAATTTTAATTTCATTAATATAATTTTATTTAATTTATTTTTTTTAATTTATGTAATTACTTAAATTAATTTAAATTAATTGATATCATTTTATTTTCTTTTATTCCAATTTATTTATTTATTTTCAATTATATTATATTAAATTGTATTATTTATTTAAGTTAATTTAATTTATTTGTTTTAATTAATTCTATTTTATTTTGTTTATTCCTTTTGTATTACATTATATTATTTAATTTAGTTTAAGTTAATTTATTTTATTTTATTTTGTCTATTTTATTTTTATTATATATTATATACTTTATATTATATTATTTTATTTTAATTTAAATTATATTAATTTAATTTAATTTAATTTAAATTTATTTATTTATTTTAGTTAATTTATTTCGTTTTAGGAGTACCAAACTAAGTAAATGCTACTTAGTTTTTATATTATATTATTTTTATCATTTTTTCTCACATTATATTTACTATAATATTTATGTATGTTCTCGTTAATGATAATTTTTTATTTTATTTTAGTGGTAGTCAACTAAGTAAATGTTATTTAGTTGTATAGTTTAGTTTATTTTAATGACAAACTAAATCCTAATTACCTTTTATAGTTAAGTATTGATTTATTTATTACCTTCTATAACTTCCACGGAAATTCCGTCAGAAATTTCATCGAAAATAAGTCTACACCCAATTCTAAATACACATTACTGCAATCCATAATCCTGCAATTGATGACAATAATATAGGCATAACAGTAGTAGAATCCATAAGGCAAAAAAAGGCAAAAAATGCAATAAAAAAGCAAGTATCAACCACAATGCAATTCACACAAATTATTGAACCAAATTGATATGGATAAGGTAGAAAAAGGTAGAGAATGGACAAATTGAACTAAATTCAGTACAACTGAACCAACCACATCAGATTTTTGAACCACATAAACTTATTGAACCAAATCAGATTATAAGGCAAAAACTGAATCACTGTAATTGGTCTACCAAATCAGATAATATATTCAAACAAAATCAAAATAATGAATCCCTAATTTCAAAACAGACCCAAATTATAATTTCAATCCCAATTTCAGCAATTTCAAACCCAATCCCAATTGCAACCCAATTTCAACAATTTTAGACCAAATTTCAATAAATTAACTATTTTAAAACAATTTACACATTCCAATAACCCCAATTTTAGACCCGAATGATCAAGCCTTACACGAATATACTAATTATACTAATTTTAGACCAATATTCAATCTAAATACACAAATTAGTTGAACTTACCTTGAATAGAAGGTTTAAATCTACCTAATGATATGAGATGGTCCAAGCCACCAACTGCGATGGAGATGGGGAGGCCAACGAGGTGGGCTGCCAGCGGCGTTAATGGAGGTAGTGGACTGAGATGGATTGCCGAGAGAGATGAGAGTGAGATAAGAGAGTGAGAGTGAGAGAGTGACTAAGAGAGAGATGAGGCAGCGATGAGAGAGAAAGTAGAGTTGTTAGTGAGGTGAGGCAGCTGCAAAAAATGAACAGATTAGGTTTTTAACTTATTTCAGACGGAACTTACGTCGAAAATAGTTCCCTCCAAATTAGCTAATCCTCGACAAACATTCCGTCGAAAGTACCACAATTCCGTCGACATTAGGTTTCGCGTTGGCGGAAAACTTGGTGCCAAATATGGGCTTCTGTTTTCAACGGAATTCCATCGAGAAAGGCTTAAGTTCGACGGTACTTATCTTTGACGGGTAATTCCGTTGGAATTACGTTATG
The DNA here is from genome assembly GCA_034770075.1 of Aralia elata. Classification (NCBI taxonomy): domain Eukaryota; kingdom Viridiplantae; phylum Streptophyta; class Magnoliopsida; order Apiales; family Araliaceae; genus Aralia; species Aralia elata. The sequence goes on from CM068387.1 coordinate 62,231,266, forward strand.
CTTGACGAAATGTACTCCGACGGAAATAAATCCGGCTGACTGAACTTTTTTTCTTGTAGTGACTAACAATGAAAAATTACATTAATATTAATCAATAAAGTTTATCAAATTTTACAAAGAAAAAATTAAACTCGCATAAAAGTGAGAATTGAACTTGAAACCTAAAGGTCGCGATTATCTCTATATGTCGAGAGTATTTGAGCAGTGATGGTTCATGACAGAAATAAAATGTAAAAGAAGACAAAAACAAACTTAATTTTGAGACTTCTTAAGCACACCTTTTATTGATCATCAAAGCACTTATTTATACAACTTATCAAAAAAAACAAAAAAAAAACATAAACAATGCAACTAAATTTGTTGAACGTTACATAACAGAAACTTTCAACAAAATAGCAGAAGAGTAGATCAAGCCTAACAGACTTTGACAACTTCAATTTAGCATGCGTTTTATTAAACCATAACAACTCAACATCAGCAGCTCCTAAGGCATCATTCAACAAGCATGCATCGATCAAGGTTTATCAAGGATAAACCTTAATAAGAGATCTCAAACCGAGTATGGGAGTTACCATGTAATCACTAAAGCCAGCATTAGAGAGGAGTTTTGCCCAATCTTTCTCTTCTCTTTCTTTTCCCGTGAGCAAAATCATCATAAACATATCGGAGAATAATTGTGTTTCGATTGATTCATGGCTTCCTTTCCGATTGTCGACCATCATGTCTATGATAATCACCTTTCCTCTGTTTTCCTTGCTTGGAATTGCTTCTCTGCATCGCTTCAATATTTTTATGCACTCCTCATCATTCCAATCATGCAGTATCCACTGTCATTTTCATTGCCCATATTAATATGCATTAACTAAAGGGAAATAATAAACAAAAATAAAGTGGCCAAAAATATTTATAATTATACCTTTAGTAAAACAGCATTAGCAGGAGGAATAGCTTCAAACATGTCGCCTCCAACATAGCTCAAGTTGTTACTCCCTTCCAAACCAGCAACCACATGTGGGAGATCAAAATCAATGCATTGCAACTGTGGGAATGCATCTGCAATGGCCTTCACCATGGTCCCTATACCGCCCCCAACATCTACTAATGACTTAATCTCCTCAAACACTCCTTTACACTCTTTAATCACCACACTTGATATCAATCGGGCATCACTAGCCATGGCATCATTAAAGAAATTGTTAAGGTTTGGTTCATGGCCCGCATAGTCCCAGAATGTTGTCCCATGAGCCGTATGAAATGGGTTTGGAACATCATTTTGGAACCACTCGCTCACATGGTGCCACGGTTCTATCAAGATAGGATCAAGCATGGCTAGCAAAAATGGTGTCACGCTTAAGGGTTCATTCTTAAGCAAGAGACGAGATGGCGGGGCAAGCAAATAACCTTCTTCTTCTTCTTTTTCATTTTTGGAGATCTTTTGCTTTTGAAAAAATCCGGAATGAATTAAAATGCGCATTAGACGATAAATGCAATGCGATTTTGCCTTGTCGATTGGCAGAGCCCGGACTAAGTCTGAGAGTTTGATTGGTCCTCCATGGTTGTTGATGATATTTGGTATATTGAGTTGAACGGCACATTTGAGTGACATGGAGTTTATGAAGTTGAATATGTGGTTCCATATGTGAGCTTGAGCATGAAGCAACTCATTACTATCACTAGACAATTCCATAATCCTATATGTAACTGCTTTTAAATGGCAAGCAAGCAAGTTGGTATTGATTTCGTGATGTATAGACTAGCTAGGTATATATAGGCTATATATGCATCAAGCTGTTGGATTTTGATATAGAAATGTCATTGTCTTAAATAAGTTTGAATAGTACAGGTTTGAAAATTAATTTTGCATACAGACAAAGATAAATGTTTTCCATATCAGGTGCAGAAAGTATTATTGTTACTAACTTAATTCTTTTTATAAAGATAAATTTTTTTCATATCTTTCGATGTGGGACTAATGTGTTACAAACTCCCCCACTTCAAATCACTTAAATGTCTGACATTCCCGTCAGAACGGATCACACACACGGTCCACAAATCTTTGTATCTTTAGTCATTGTGAGATATAATAGCTTCGTTTTAAAGAAAACTTTTTTAAAACATGCCTCAAATAATCTAATTAAATGTTTTAAATTATCTAATTAAATTTTAAACTTTTCTAGAACATGTCTCAAATTGTAGGAACAAATAAACGTTTTATAAAAGAAAACTTTTCTAGAACACGCCTCAAATTATTTAATTAAATTTTTGTCCTTATTTTCTTTCATCTTCTTCCGTCATACACTAAATAATTAACGCAATATATATATTGAACTGTTTTGACTTCAACCAAGAGATAAAGATTTAAATATATAGTTATAAATGTAGGATGTAAAGAAACGGATCACCAACCAATCAAGTATCTTTTTATTTAAGTCTAAAATCTTGATCCTATTAAAACTTTAAATTCTCACATGGTCTGCCTGCAATTATAGAGATGTTCGCGACCCTACACAATAAATTTTTAGACAATCCAAAAAATGGATGATAATAATAGGCATCGTTAAGTCCAGTGAATTCATCCATTTATTTTTCTAAGGATAACCAGTTATAGTCTTCATTACTCGATTGGATATGTAGCGTTCCGGAATTTTTAATTTTCTTCTAACCCAAGCTTATGCGTGAATAAAATAAATTTTTATTTTATTTATATTATTATGTGTTATGTGTTTAAAGGTTGTATGACACTGAATTATGTGAATACATGAATTTTACGTGTTATAGTTTTATATAAGTGAATAAATTAATTTCGCGGGATGTCGCTAAAAAACTATTCATGCCATAATATTTTTACGATTTCTATTATTTTCATTAAAGCGTGTATGCGATAAGATAATTTTTCCAAGCGTTGGAATATTTATTTGAGCTCGCTAGCGATTTAATTTGTATCCGAATTATTTTATATGGGTGTTCCGAATAAATGGGCAAACCCCATATTGATTATTTTTACTCATTCCAATATTTTATGGGATAATCCATTTTAATTTTGGGTAGAGTTATTAAGTAAATTGAGTACAAATAAGGAAGTATTCGGGTATGGGAGACCAAGTGGGTGAACTAATTTGTGTGTGTTACTAATTATTTTTCAAAATATATTTTTCAAATTGTAACGATTAGAGTCTTTTTTAAGGCCTCTTATATTTTGGTATTAATGATCAAAATATGTTAATAGATAACTGATGATATTAAGATTAATCTTACAAAAAATTATAATCATAAAAAGTATTTTCTCTATTAAATGTTTAAAACAATTTTCATCTATTGAAATTTTGATAAAAAAAAATTCACAAATTCATCAAATGGTGAAAAAGTGTCGGATTACTTTCATTTAAAAAAAAATTATGTTATTAAATATAATAAATTAGTTAATTGGTATCGATTTCAATTATACTATTCACAACTATAAAAATATGATGTATTGAATGAAATTAGAGGGAAGGTGTATTGAAGGGGATCTAAATCCATAATAAATGTTTCTTAACCACAAATCTAGGTCTGAATTAGAAGCTGAATACTCTCCTCTTTCTTGATGAACAAATCTCTTTTACACCTTGTAGTGTCAAAATTCCAAGGCTATATTTGTTTGCAAGTATTATACTTGAGATTGGACTATTAATCCCAAATCTCTTGTTTATTTTTAAAAATAGACTTGGGACTATTAGTACCGGATAATAAAATGACTTGAAAGGGGGGACTATTTAATAGTATGTTCAACTAGGTATTATAATCCCTACCATTTGGGACTAAAAATTTGTGGACAAAATTAACCTTTAACTTTATTTAAAAAGACCGATGTATCTTATCATATCTATCTATACTTAAATTAATGAGAATATGATATTTTTGTTATTAGTAATAAGGATATGATAGTCCAAACAATAAGTTTTTATTCACTTCTTTAAATAATCCTGAACAAAACAAACATAACACAAAATTATTTTAAGTTATCCCATGAATAATTTCATAAAAAATATCTATGTGACTAAGACTATATAATTCTATGATTAATAGTCTTGGAATTATAATATATGAGAATATAGTCTCAAGATTATAATCCTTACAAACAAATTACTCAAGTTGATGAACTTCAGATACTTCGTTCTGAAACTTTTCAGCTACAAAGAAATAATTAATTAGAGACCAAATATGAAAAATGACCGCACGTGTATTAACTTGAATTGCACGTGCGAATCCACAAGCTAGCAAGCTGGAAGAGAAGATCTCTATGAGACTTTTGTAGACATAAGAAGCATAATATATATTGTGAGGCCCCTACCAATTTACAATGCTCCTCACCAGCACAACACCACCCACCGCCCCACTTTTATAAATAGTAAAACACTATTATTACAAGCCAAGGTAGTAATAGTATATAACACTCTCATTAGGGCCATAAATAAATTGAGTCGGATTTTAACTTGTCAAACTCGAATTCGTCTAAAAGTTAAACGAGTCGAGTCGGGCTGGATTTTAAGCGAGCTTAAAATTTTGTGTACGAACTCGACTTGTTTATAAACGAGTGCAAGGTCACATATTCAAGTCTATTAATTCCTCAATAAAGTCAGAATTAACACAAACACTACATGAAGAAAAGTTTTATCTGGGCTTCCCCTAGTTCCCGTCTTGGTCCCTTCTCTATGCTCTCCCTAGGCCCCTATGATTTAAATTTATCATTAGAATTATGACATTGTAATAGTATATGTTTTCAAAAAAAAAAATCATAATTGAATCTAGGGACAATCCTTTAGTTAGTCCCCAAACAGTTTTTCTATATTTAGTCCCCGAACTAATATTTTTTGCATACTTCACAAAACTATATTAGTGTTTCATGTTAACCATCAAACTATATATAGTTGGTTTTCATATTTAGTTCACAAACAATAGCTATTTGTCAGATTTAATCCTCAAATATAGTTGTTTTTCATATTTAGTTCCCTTTAATTGTTCTATTTTTTGTGAGATCAGATTAATTAAGATGGCAATAATTATGAAGTTTGAGGACCAAATACACACACAAAAAAATAACTAAGAGACTAAACGTGAAAAATAAATATAATTTTAGGGACTAATTAAGGGATTATCTCTTGAATCAAAGTAGGTCTTTATCTTATCCAATCAGAATATTCCTACAAAGGTCAACCTGATATATCTCCAACAATGATATTATGTGGTAGAAATCATATGCAGAGTTCTAATATCAAGAATTGCTATTTCCACGAGTAAGATTTTATGAATTCTCTCTTACATTATTAATTCACTTTTGGAATAACAACTTAATTTCTATTAAATTTGATTCAAACAATAAACGGTTTGCCCTTTTACACACTAGATAATAAATCTAGCATTCTTTGATTATAAGTAGAAGAAAGCTTACCCATTTTCATCAAGATTGTATTCTGATAAATTTGCAGCTTCAACTAGTGTAACTCTCCACATGTCTACCTTAACCATGTCAACCACGAAACGTTTCTTATGTCGTTTAAAAGCTTGTTCAAAACTCCTAATTTAGTAACGTACATCCTTTGGATCAACCTTAACAAATACAGGAAGAACCAACTGTGCAATTGTTTTCCTACATTCGAATATCTTTACAAGCTCCTCAAGGCATCATGGTGAAGAAGCCTAGTTTTTTAAGAAAAAAATGATTGAAAAATTTGATTCTTGAATCGCTTTGAAGAGTGTCAATGATATTTCTGTTAGGGAAGATATATATTTAATAATATATATTTGCAACTTACAAATTAATAATAATTGAACTTATATATATATAATAATTAATATATATATAAACTTGTCTGATATACCGAACTTGTAAAATATGAATATGTCAAGGCTAGTATTGAATACTATGTCCTTAAGACAATTATGCCCTCCTTATTGGTGCTTCGAGTTAGCGGCACTTGTCTCCCAGGATACAATGACAACTTGTGTTATAGCAGCACTACAAATAACACAATCAGCGAACCAAAGAATGCTCTGACTCTCTCTTTCTCTCTAAGACTCTAAATGAATTATGACTCTATAATGCTTAATTGGTTGTAAAACTGAATGAATGAAATGGCCGCCCCTCCTACTCTATTTATAGGAAGGATTCGTAACCCATCTGATAGGACACGACCATTTGAAATAGTATGAAATGCATCTGTTCGGCCATGGCAAAATGGGCATGTCTGTTCGGACAAGAAAGGGGTCAAAAAACGACGTAGTTTTGTGACGTCCGTTTGATCAGATAGCCCGTGCAGTATTGACGCGTCTGTTCATCCCAAAACGACACAGTTTTGACAATAAATAATATTTATCAAAACGACACAGTTTTGTTTTGATAATAGAACTAAAATAAAATAAACAAAATTCAAATAAATTTTGTCCAAAAAATATATACAAGGACCCAGACCCACGAACCACGAGCTCGGCCCGACCGGTCAGCGGCGCGTGCGTGTGGGTTCAAACCAAGCCTTGGCTAGGTCCTCTCCCTTCCACAAAAGTGGGGTGCCCCTTGAGGCCCAAACCCAAGAGCAACTTTCTTGTATATAAACCAATTAATATTTTAGTTCTTAACCGATGTGGGACTTTCCTTCCCACAAGTATTTATTATCATTTCCAAGGGTGATCTTTAGGAGTTAATTTCTCATTCATTACTCCATGGATTTGAGCTTCCAAATACTTAATTTAATCTACTCATGGAGCAGAACACATTGATATATAGATTTCATTAATTATTTAATGAAATCCATAATTATTTTTGGCTCAAATTCCTAACAATTTCTTCTCCTCTTGGTAGCTCACGATCATCTATAAAGGTTCAGATTCCAACTTAATCTAGAGTTGCGTATAAATGACCAGTGAAATTATTGCGTTTATCTATTCCTCAAAAGCTCAAGAAGACATTCCAAAGAAAAGAAGAAAATGAAGAAGTAATAATGGAGTCAGTTTTATAACTTGTAGAATCCATAAACAGAGATTAAGAGATAAATTGGTTTTAGGGTTTAGATTTTAGGAGTTAGGGTCTAAATTGGAGAAACTGATTAAAATGGTTATGGAAGAAGCCATAGACAGAAGGATTGATGTTAAAATGGCTATGGAAGAAGCCATGGAAGTAGACTTCGTGGAGAAGACCTGCAAGTCTTTTTGCATAACTTTTCTTGGTGATTTCCAAGCAACTTGGAAAATAATTTATTCAACTTGGCTAGCCCGTGAAGGGTGGACACAGTTTTAAAGGGTGGACTTAGAGTTATAAAATTTACAAATATTAAGTATATTTTTGTCTTTAAAAATACTTAAGTTATTCGACATTATTTTCCCAAGTAAAATTTTTGTAATAATAAAGTTTTACTAATTAAAGTTCAATATTATAAATGGGGCACATAACATCTAATTTATAATATTCCCTCTATTCCAAAAGAGAATAAATTATATAAGGATGACCAGTAAAACTAGTGTTTCATTCTATCCAATAACAACATGTCACGTAAGAAATTTAAGAGGAAATCAAGGGATTTAAAATTAATTAACAAAGTGTGTAATTACGATTTACCATGATAAAACTATTTAATTAATAATAATGAATTTTAATTCCCTTAATTTCCTTCTAAAATTTCTTTGTGACATGTTGTTATTGAATGGTGTAAAACATTAATTTTACAAGTCATCCTTATATAATTTATTCTCATTCCAAAATTAGAGATACATTTTTCTTTTTAGTTTGTTCTAAAATTAGAGATACATTTTTATTTTAAAACTATAAGTAACATAATGTTCTTAATTTTTCGTTACTTTTTTACTATCATTTTTAATATCAAACCACCACAAATGAATTCTTAGTTAATACTAAGACTATATTTAAAAATATAAAAATATTTTTAAAAACTGTCATTTTATAAATGTATCTCTAATTTTAAAAAGTATTAAATAAGTCAAACAAAAGTTTTTTTTGTCGTGTTCTTAAGTTTCTAAACTTATGAAGTGGGTTTTCCGTAGAGGAGAGTTTGCTGAGTAGCTTATTGTCTTTGACACTAAAAACGAAGGTTTTAATTACTTTTTGAAAAAATAACAGTATCATGCAATTGTTTGTGGAAGCTTACAACAAACATAAACAAAAATGAATGATTGTAAAATCTCTCAATATGCAACTACCGTAACACCCCCTCTCCGAAATAGAAAGAGAGGTTACACACAAAACATAACAAAACTACAAAATGAATAGAGAGCTCTATGCCACAAAAGAATATCTCTAATGACTGATAAATATCATAAATCAAGCCATAATAAACTGTCAAATTGGCTCAAACTACAATTCGAAATAATTATTACAACTCCAATAAAACCAATGTATCATAATCTAAACAAATTATCTAAATCATTTGGAAAGAAGGGAGCTCTCATCACACTTGCCCTTGGTCCCCCTGATTACCTGCCGGAAGAAAAACACAGCATGAGCCAAATGCCCAGTACGGATATAGAATACAAAAATAACGAATTGACTAACTAACTCAATCAAATGAACTGAATTGAAACGAACAAAAGTAACACAATAAAATAATAGGCTGAATCAAATGGCTGGGTGTTATTTCATACCGAGCTCAAAACAAAACAGAAATATATCTTGCCACACAGACAAGTCAAGTAATGCCACACAGGCAAGTTACACACATTAGATCGCGAATCCAAATGCATGTAAAATCGGAAGGCGTGTTCGGCACAAACATCACCAATCCGCAGAACATAACAAAACAGAAAACTAGGGTCGACCCATACGCCTCCCACAACAAATCACCAAATGGCCAACTCCCATCGGAGCACAAAACGGAGACGCCGTGGACTGATCACACCGCCACGGAAGGTGTCATGCCTCGGTGCCAAGAGAACATGCCTATGGTACCCCCACAGGTGGTTATAGCTCAGGTATACCCTACGGTATTATCTAATAAAAATACCATGTCACAACACATGCAACATAATATCAACACAATGAGGTTCTAATATGTACATGTTAAATCGAAATAAATCATCAACACAAGTCTCCCAAAATATAATACATGTACACTTCTACAAATATCACAATAAATTTTAGACATAATGCACTAGACTAAAGAGTACAAATATGAGTTTCAAATATCAATGCCAAAATAAAATTATCACATGAATTTGAGAATGAACAATCATGTGAAACAATAATCAACTTCTAAACGAGAAGCAAACGAACAAATCAAAATTAAAAGGATTATCGCTGAAAGAGTACGGAATCCGTACCTGAAGTAAGCAACGTAATACCCAGAAATTTAAATAAGATTATGTTAATCTCCTTCAATTCGATCTAATAAAATAAAATAAAATTTTTATTACAAATCTAACCATTAATAACATAAAAGTGTTAAATTTTATTATTAAGTAAATTTTATAATTTTATCAATAGAATTAATTAATCTGAATTAATATACACAATTTTTCAATTCGATTTATCAATTCGATTTATAAATAACATAAAACTCGTTAACATAATATATACAACATAATATATTAACCATTAATAACGTACTATATATATACATATGCTTAACGGCCCACTGGCCAATCTGGGCAGTCATATATATATATATAATAATAGTATTAATCATATATTTTCAAAAACTTCCATTTACTAAATTGGGCAAAGTCATGATTACAGATCATACAAATAGAGCACAGTTCTATGTTCACGTGAATCCCCCATTATTTAATTAATATCTAATTTTCATACTCTGCAACATGCTAACAAGGTCTCCAGTATCAACTTTAACATAAACATTATACACATAGAATATATATTTTTAAACTTCTCATCATTCACTAGACTTTTATAGATTACATCTAACAATTAAAAAAAAAATAAAAATAAAAATATTACTGACTTACCAGATTGATGTTGTTACACACCGAGTACGATGAATTCCCCTCTTCTTTATGCCGACACGCTCACTTCTTTTCTTCGTCTTAGAATAATTAGGTTTTACTTGTTTATATATATTTTACTGTTTCTCCAAATTTTAATAGGATTTAATATTACCCGTTAATATAAATTAACTCAATTAATATTAAGGCCCAATTTATTAAATTAACTATCCATCACTTATTAATATTTATTAACCCACATAGATTAAATGACTAGTTTAACCCAAACAAAAGACAAAATCCAATTAAAATATTTAATATATAAAAAAAATGTTATTTATTATTTAATTATTTATTTCTGGGTATTACATTACCTCCCCCTTAAAAAGGATTCCGTCCCCGGAATCAAATGAATAGAACGTACCTAATTTCCAAAGAGATGCGGATACTCCGCTCGAATAGTCTCCTCCATCTCCCAAGTAGCTTCCCGCTCTGAATGGTTCCTCCACAAAACCTTAACAAACGGAATAGTCTTCCTCCTCATAATTCGCTCTTGACGATCTAAAATCGCCTCGGCTTGCTCCTCACAAGTAAGATCCCCCCGAATCTTATCAAACGGATACTGCACCACTTGCAACGGATGATAATGGTAACTCCTCAACACTGACACATGGAACACATTGTGCACATGAGCTAGCTGTGGAGGCAAAGCTAACCGATATGCAACCTCGCCAACTCTCTCTAAAATTTCGAATGGGCCAATATAACGCGGACTAAGTTTCCCTTTCAACCCAAATCGCCGAATGCCCTTCCAAGGAGAAACCTTCAAAAACACATGCTCACCAGGTTCAAACTCTAAGGTCCTTCTATGTTTATCAGCATAACTTTTCTGTCGTGATCGAGCCGATCTCAATTTTTCCTTAGCCACTGCTACCTTCTCCGTAGTGATTTGAACTAACTCAGGCCCTTCAATGGCCTTCTCGCCAACCTCATCCCAACAAGTTGGTGCCCGACACTTTCTACCGTATAATGCTTCAAACGGAGCCATTCCAATACTTGCATGCCAGCTGTTGTTATAAGCAAACTCAACAAGACCGAAGTAATCATCCCAATTACCTGACCACTCAAGTGCACAAGACCTCAACATATCCTCCAACGTCTGAATAGTCCGCTCGGATTGCCCATCGGTTTGCGGATGGAAAGAAGTACTAAAATTGAGTCGAGTGCCCCAAGCTCGTTGAAACCCTTTCCAGAATCGTGAAGTGAACCGTGGGTCTCGATCCGAAACAATAGACACCGGAGTACCATGAAGTCTAACAATCTCCTGCTGAAATATATGTGCCAACCTATCCACCGAGTAACCCTCATGGATAGCCAAGAAGTGTGCCGATTTGGTCAACCGATCGACCACAACCCAAATAGCATCATTCTTCTTAAAAGTCTTCGGCAAACCAGTTACAAAATCCATCGTGATATCCTCCCACTTCCAAACTGGAATGTCTAACTGTTGCAGCAAACCATTAGCTCGTTGATGTTCTATCTTCACTTGTTGACAAGTAAGGCATTTCCCCACATATTCAGCCACATCTCGCTTCATCCCATTCCACCAAAAATTCTTCTTCAAGTCTCTGTACATTTTTGTAGAACCTGGATGAATAGAAAATGGCGAACTATGAGCCTCAGCCAATACAGCCTCCCGAATGATTGGATCCGACGGTACACACAAACGCTCGCCCAACCAAATCACACCATGATCATCAATACGAAACTCGGGCTGCTTGCCCTCTTCCAGATTCTGCGCCATACCCCATAACTCCCCATCTTCCTTTTGAGCATCTTTAACCCGTGAGATAAGAGATGGTTCCACTCTCATACCTGCCAAATGCCCATCTGAACCTTGCACACGCAACTCCAACTCTAGTCGCACCATATCCGAAATAAGATGAGGTTGTGTAATAAGGGCTGCTACACTCCCTGAACTCTTTCGGCTAAGAGCATCTGCAACTACATTCGCCTTTCCCGGGTGATACTGAATTCTCGCATCATAATCTTTTAGAAGTTCCAACCAACGTCTCTGCCTCATGTTGAGCTCCTTTTGAGTGAAAATGTATTTAAGACTCTTGTGATCGGTGAAGATATCACAAGTCTCTCCATACAAATAGTGCCTCCAAATTTTTAGAGCAAAAATTACTGCTGCCAACTCCAAATCATGAGTGGGGTAGTTCACCTCATAAGGTTTAAGCTGCCTAGAAGCATAAGCAATCACCTTACCGTGTTGCATCAAAACACACCCCAAGCCTTTCTTAGAAGCATCACTATAAATCTGGTAACCTCCTGTCCCCGACGGCAATGTAAGTATAGGAGCTGTCATAAGTCGTTTCTTCAACTCCACGAAACTCTTCTCACGCTCCTCATTCCACACGAACTTCGTACCCTTTCTCATCAACTGAGTCAATGGCAAAGCTAACAAAGAGAATCCTTCCACAAATCGCTTATAGTACCCTGCCAGACCCAAGAAACTCCTAACCTCTGTCACTGAAGTAGGTCTTGGCCATTTAATGATAGCTTTGACCTTCGTAGGATCTACCTTAATGCCTTCAGCAGACACAACGTGGCCCAAGAATGCGACATGCTCCAACCAAAACTCACATTTAGAGAATTTAGCATACAATTTATCTTTCTGCAAAATCCCCAACACTGTGCGAAGATGCTCCTCATGCTCTTCCCTAGACTTAGAGTAAACCAAAATGTCATCAATAAAGACAATAACAAATTGGTCCAAGTACTCCCTGAACACCCGGTTCATCAAATCCATAAATACTGCCGGAGCATTAGTTAACCCAAATGGCATCACCAGAAACTCATAATGCCCATAACGAGTGCGAAAAGCTGTCTTAGAGATATCCTCATCTCTCACCCTCAACTGATGATAACCCGACCTCAAGTCTATTTTTGAAAAATACTTCGCCCCCTGAAGTTGGTCAAACAAGTCATCAATCCTCGACAATGGATACCGATTCCTGATAGTAATCTTGTTCAACTCTCTGTAGTCTATGCACAACCTCATAGACCCATCTTTCTTTTTCACAAACAAAACCGGAGCACCCCACAGCGAAACACTAGGTCGAATCACACCACGATCTAACAATTCTTGCAACTGCTCCTTCAACTCCTGCAACTCCAATGGTGCCATCCGATACGGTGCCTTAGAGATAGGCTCCGCACCAGGAACAAGCTCAATAGTAAACTCAACTTCCCGCTGCGGTGGTAACCCTGACAACTCCTCAGGAAACACATCGGGAAAGTCACGAACAACTGGAACATCCTCAATACGAGACTCACCCATAGAGGTATCCTTCACAAATGCTAAGTACCCCTCACAACCCTTTGCCACCAACTTTCCAGCTTTCAAAGCTGAAATCAACTTCACCACCCTACTTGGCCGTGAACCTTGAAATACGAACTCCGGGACTTCACATCTCCAAATATAATCTTCTTTGCCTGACAATCGATAGTGGCCTGATGCTTATCCAACCAGTCTATCCCAAGAATAACATCGAAATCGTGCATACACATTGGAAGAAGATTAACCCCACGAATCTTATCTCTAAAACTGATCGGACACTCTCGATACAAATCAGAAATAATAACAGAAGTCCCCATCGGGGTAGCAATAGACATAACAGAATCTAAAGACTGAGATAGCACACCAAGGTGCCGAACGAAAGATTGAGCAACAACTGAATGAGTAGAACCAGTATCAAACAAAACAGAAGCCTCACGATTGCCAACTAAAAGAGTACCAGAAACAGTACCTGGCGCACCTGCTGCCTGGTTATAAGTCAAAGCAAACACCCGACCACCCTGACGCTGACCTCCATTACTACCATTATCACCACCTCCACCATTACCACGTGGCCCGGTACAATCTCTAGCAATATGACCCATTTGTCCACATAAGAAGCATGCACCAGTAACTCGATGACACTGCCTCCCCGGATGATCAGCCCCACAAGTAGCACAAGGAGCTATCGGAATAAGATTTGGATTACCCCCACCAGCTGGTCCCGGATAACGACCCTGATTCTGCCCTTGTTGACGATTCTGCCATTGCTGACGATTCTGACCTTGCCAAGGTAGCTGAAGCTGACGATTCTGCCCCTGCTGAGACAACTGTTGATAACCTCTATTCTGATTCTGACCACGCCATTGCCCCTGTTGGCCACCACGGTTCCTGTTCCACTGACCACCATGATTCCTCCCATGCTGACCCGAAGCCTGACCCTGTTGGTCATCTCTGTCCCTCTTTCGACTCCCCTCCGGTTTAGAAGCTCGAAAATCCTGCCGCTCCATCTCAATATTCTTAGCCGCGTTAGCCACTGCTGACACATCTACAAACTTGCTGTTAATGAGGTGTTGACGATACCTATAGTGAATCCTCCACTTAAACTTCTCTGCCTGTTCCGTTGCACTCCCTGCTGAAGTTCCCGCAAAACCTGCCAACCTGGTGAACCTCGTCATGAAATCTGTGATGGACTCATCATCTTTCTGCCGAATAGATAAATACTCTCTAACATAGGCCTCCTTATCAGTAGCTGGAAAGTACTGCTGATAGAAGACCTCACAAAACTCTGCCCAACTAAGTGTCTCAACATACCCATCCCCTTTCGTTGTTCTCGTCGCCTTCCACCACCTCTGTGCATCTCCCTCCAACTTATAAGCTGCAAGCAACACTCTCTGATTATCTGAACACCCCAACACATCAAAAATTTTCTCCAAATGGGCAATCCAATTCTCTGCATCGATTGGAGTCGGAGCTAAACTGAATGATTGTGGTTTCTGCTTCTGGAACCTCTCCAACCATACATACATCGGAACCACCTGCTGATTAAAGTCATCTGCATTCCCTTCATCTTCATTTGCGTGCGGGCCATCATTTTCTTGGGCTCCCCTGCTCAGGAATTTCTGGCGGCTGCTGCATTGCATGTACAACTTGTGCTACCAATTGCGGTAAGGCCTGATTAACCGCTTGATTCACCAAGTCAGCCAATTGAGCATTAGTCCGATTATTAGGTTGCTCATTAGCCTGACCCTCACCTCTACCACCAGTGTTACCTCGCCTCCCAGCAACTCTAGCGGATCTACGAGCCATCTAAGAAAGAATCAACGGATAAAAGCAAAGCAGATTAGAGACAAATTCGAATATAGCTGATGTAATAGCTGAACAGAAAATCAAACGAAACAAAAACCTAACCCATAAGTCTACCCATAACTCACAGGTCAAACCTAAATAGGTTTTCTACAAGAAAGAACCTGGCTCTGATACCAACTCTGTAACACCCCCTCTCCGAAATAGAAAGAGAGGTTACACACAAAACATAACAAAACTACAAAATGAATAGAGAGCTCTATGCCACAAAAGAATATCTCTAATGACTGATAAATATCATAAGTCAAGCCATAATAAACTGTCAAACTGGCTCAAACTACAATTCGAAATAATTATTACAACTCCAATAAAACCAATGTATCATAATCTAAACAAATTATCTAAATCATTTGGAAAGAAGGGAGCTCTCATCACACTTGCCCTTGGTCCCCCTGATTACCTGCCGGAAGAAAAACACAGCATGAGCCAAATGCCCAGTACGGATATAGAATACAAAAATAACGAATTGACTAACTAACTCAATCAAATGAACTGAATTGAAACGAACAAAAGTAACACAATAAAATAATAGGCTGAATCAAATGGCTGGGTGTTATTTCATACCGAGCTCAAAACAAAACAGAAATATATCTTGCCACACAGACAAGTCAAGTAATGCCACACAGGCAAGTTACACACATTAGATCGCGAATCCAAATGCATGTAAAATCGGAAGGCGTGTTCGGCACAAACATCAACAATCCGCAGAACAGAACAAAACAGAAAACTAGGGTCGACCCATACGCCTCCCACAACAAATCACCAAATGGCCAACTCCCATCGGAGCACAAAACGGAGACGCCGTGGACTGATCACACCGCCACGGAAGGTGTCATGCCTCGGTGCTAAGAGAACATGCCTATGGTACCCCCACAGGTGGTTATAGCTCAGGTATACCCTACGGTATTATCTAATAAAAATGCCATGTCACAACACATGCAACATAATATCAACACAATGAGGTTCTAATATGTACATGTTAAATCGAAATAAATCATCAACACAAGTCTCCCAAAATATAATACATGTACACTTCTACAAATATCACAATAAATTTTAGACATAATGCACTAGACTAAAGAGTACAAATATGAGTTTCAAATATCAATGCCAAAATAAAATTATCACATGAATTTGAGAATGAACAATCATGTGAAACAATAATCAACTTCTAAACGAGAAGCAAAACGAACAAATCAAAATTAAAAGGATTATCGCTGAAAGAGTACGGAATCCGTACCTGAAGTAAGCAACGTAATACCCAGAAATTTAAATAAGATTATGTTAATCTCCTTCAATTCGATCTAATAAAATAAAATAAAATTTTTATTACAAATCTAACCATTAATAACATAAAAGTGTTAAATTTTATTATTAAGTAAATTTTATAATTTTATCAATAGAATTAATTAATCTGAATTAATATACACAATTTTCAATTCGATTTATCAATTCGATTTATAAATAACATAAACTCGTTAACATAATATATACAACATAATATATTAACCATTAATAACGTACTATATATATACATATGCTTAACGGCCCACTGGCCAATCTGGGCAGTCATATATATATATATATATAGTATTAATCATATATTTTCAAAACTTCCATTTACTAAATTGGGCAAAGTCATGATTACAGATCATACAAATAGAGCACAGTTCTATGTTCACGTGAATCCCCCATTATTTAATTAATATCTAATTTTCATACTCTGCAACATGCTAACAAGGTCTCCAGTATCAACTTTAACATAAACATTATACACATAGAATATATATTTTAAACTTCTCATCATTCACTAGACTTTTATAGATTACATCTAACAATTAAAAAAAAAATAAAAATAAAAATATTACTGACTTACCAGATTGATGTTGTTACACACCGAGTACGATGAATTCCCCTCTTCTTTATGCCGACACGCTCACTTCTTTTCTTCGTCTTAGAATAATTAGGTTTTACTTGTTTATATATATTTTACTGTTTCTCCAAATTTTAATAGGATTTAATATTACCCGTTAATATAAATTAACTCAATTAATATTAAGGCCCAATTTATTAAATTAACTATCCATCACTTATTAATATTTATTAACCCACATAGATTAAATGACTAGTTTAACCCAAACAAAAGACAAAATCCAATTAAAATATTTAATATATAAAAAAAATGTTATTTATTATTTAATTATTTATTTCTGGGTATTACAACTACCTTCCCCTAGAAGAAGTCAATATCATATATTTATAAATATTAAGAATATATTTGTGTTTTATATGTACTCCTAAAAATACTAAATTGTTAGACATTATTTTTCTAAGTACAATTTTCATAATAACAAAATTTTACTTTTTAAAGTTCAATATTATAAATGGGGGATATAACCACTATAAAAGACCCGTCAAACCGACGAAGATCATAATCGACGGACTTGCTGTCGAGATTGGGAATATAGGCAACTATGGGTCTGTCAACTATAAGCTTATTTTTTGTAGTTATATTAACTTTTACGTGTAACACTAAGTCAAATAAAAGAATAGCAGTCTCATGCAACTATTCGTGGAAGCTTACAACAATAAATAAATAAAAATAAACGATTGTAAAATCTATCCTGGTACAAACTACCTTCCCTTGAAAAAAAGAGAGTCAATAATCTATATTTGCAAATATTAAGGATTTGCCCTTTTTCTGTATCTATTATTATATATAAAGATGTAAAATGGGGAAAATTGTTAATTTGATAATCATTTTGGGGCTGTAATTAATTTTTTCCGCCACCATAAATTTTCTCTAGTGAAAATTAATTTTTTTTATTTTCTTCATACGATTCTCATTTTGTAACCTTAAAACTGTCATAATTTAACTCAGATAAGTTATAACCGAAGGAAAATTTATGATTGCATATTAAATACCTATTTATTTCTTTCATTTCCTCTTTATATTCTCCTTGCTCTCTTTCACACTTGGTAAATGGTAACTATCTAAGCCATAAGCCAATCGTCAATGGTGCTGGACACTTCTCTTAGCCTCCTTCACAAGTTGAACATAATGGAATCAAATTGTATAGTTATGATGGGATAAGCATAGCTAGCATGAGCCGGCGCCGAGGAACTTCAAAGGTAAGTCATATTATCTTAAATTTATGGTTTACGATATGAACTCCATTCGGAATTGATCTAATTTTAAGCCATGAACGAAAATCATATATATTTGTACATTCTATTCTATGACACTACTACTTTTACACTCCCCAAATTCTTTTTTTTTTTTGTTTTTTGTTAGTCCAATTTAATCTTAAATTGGCTGTTTAGAATGATGTTTATTACACGTTAGGTGAAATGCCCCAAAAAGATATACATTGTCATCTCAATCCACAATTTCATCAAAGCAAGGTTAGTTCCCTTTCTTAAAAAATTTCTCCTTTTTAACCCACTTATGATCATTGGAGTAATACATTTTTAATGTTCCAAAATTGCTTCTTTTTGGGTTCCTTTCAAGATTGTAATAATAATTATATAGATTTGAAAAAATGTAAAAGAGAACACTAAGTAAAGAAAATGTAAATGAGAACATTGAATAAAGAAACAAGTTAACTTTTAAAATTACTGAATGCTTAACATTCTTCTATTTTTGAAACATTATAGAATTATTATTTTATTAAAATTTAGCTTGATATAGCTCAATGTTTTTGTTACCAATATGTAGTCACTTCTCTTACAATGTGAATAGTATGTGATTTAATAACTTGAAGAGGAGTTCTTAAATTTTTGATGGGAGGAATAAATAATATACACATATATATAATTGATAATAATAATAACAACAACAACAACAACAACAACAACAACAACAACAACAACAACAACAACAACAACAACAACAACAACAACAACAACAACTCCTCATGATTTTTTGTGTGTTTTTTCTTTTCTCTTTTTGATGTTGCTTATGCATCTTTAATTAAAATTGGGTGATGAACACAACTTTGAAATGAATGGTGTTGGATGCTTATACACATTAGTTACAATTAGGGATATCAATTTTATAATTGTTAATTTGTCATGTATAAAGATAAGAGAGGGGTATGAAAATGTCAAGTGGGTTGGTACTGTTTTTTTTTTTTCGGGGACTACTATTGTTTTTTTTTTTTGTATAATATAATTTTATCTTTTTCATTCCAGGTTCTTACTTTTTCTCTTTGTTTGAAATAATTTTATATGCACAAATTATATACAAAAAGCTATATATAAATGATAGGAGACTCATATAATGCATACATCAAAAAGTTATGTACAAATAGTAGGATTTATGTAATGCATAACTAACTTATATTTTTAATTTAAGGCTAACATGCAACAAAAATACATATTTAACATTTACAAAATTTACATATAAGACTAGCAGAACAGATGAAGTATCAATTAACCTAAGTTTCACCATATAATGTGAATTTTTAAATTGTGTTAAGTTTGAATTATTTGTTCTATAAAATTATATATGATGATTAATCTCATGAGAAGTTTAGCATTTTAATAAAAACGCCATGATCTTTGTTCTTATAGATTACAGGATTAAACAAATTTGGTAATAGTGGATGTAGAAAAAAATAATAATATTAATATTTATACAAAAAATATAATAATTTTTAATAACAAAATAGAAGTTGTAACCTGTAGCACATGTAATTCTGGAAATAAGAATCTGAATCAATTCCGGTAACAAAATTTACATTTATCTAGCCCAAAATTTATATAATTTTTTGTTTGGGGCCTTTAATCGGTGCAAGACACGGATTTGACGAGAACCGTAAAACTATTATAGTTTCAATTTTATGTCATGTTCAATATATAATTATTTATTATTTAAATAAGA
Source organism: Aralia elata (assembly GCA_034770075.1). NCBI lineage: Eukaryota > Viridiplantae > Streptophyta > Magnoliopsida > Apiales > Araliaceae > Aralia > Aralia elata. The sequence continues at coordinate 62,251,281 of CM068387.1, forward strand.
TAAATATTTATATTAAATTTTATTTTATTATGTGTGCATATGTAATACTCACGATATAATTATATCTGATAGTGCTCTATGTAATAATTTTTTATGAAGAAAATTTATTGCCATCAACCGAATCACTTTTTCGAGAAATACAAGACATCTAAGTCTTATAAGAAAAAGAAAAAAAAATGTAAATGGGGATTGGATTGATGATAAAATAGAATCTTGAGTCGTAAATAGTGATTTGATTGATGATGAAAAAGGAGAATTCTTGGTTCAGTTCTCCACCTTAACGATAGAAAAAATTGATCAAATTCTATTGATTCTGATTCATAGTGATCATTTATCAAAATATGATTGGCCCTAAAAGGCCTACCAAGCCAACAATTTTTTTTATTTTGTCCCTACATATATTAGTACTAGCTCTTTACCCGTGTAAGACATGAATACCGTAAAATTAATATAATTTTAATTTTATATTATATTTAATATGCAATCGTTTATTATTTAAGTGTGATAAATAGATATATTAATTTTTATTTTATCATCTATGCTTATTTAATACTTATAATATATACTAATCGCAACCGATAATATTCTATGTAATATTTTTTGTTAGAGGAAATCTATTGCTTCTTTATATATTAGAATTCTTAAAATAACAATATTGCGTTGATTTGACGTGGTAGTTGTAACATTGTTGTATTAGGGGTATTTTGATCTTTCAAATTTGAATTTATTCTCATTTATGTTATTTAAGAACCCGTTTAGGAAGGTTTTGAGTTTTAAATTAAAAACAAAAATATTTTGGTATTTAGCAACTCTTTAAAAGCACTTTTACATATTAGAAATTTGAATTCAACAACACTTTTAGTTGGTAAAACACTTTTGACAAATAGTACAGAGTTATCCTTAAATTGTTGGAAAAAAAATCTCATATCATATAGTTATCTTAAATTAGCATCTATAACCCGTGCATTGCACGAGAGTTCTTATTTTTAGAATTATGATATTATTAATATTTTATTGTATTTTCTTATAAATATTTTATTGATTTATATATTTATAAAATTGAAACTATATTATGTTTAATATATATTATGAGTATTAAATAAGCACACGTGATGAAATAAAAATTAATATACTTATTTGTCATACGCATTAAACATGAACACATGATAAAATAAATGTATATAACATAGTATTAAAATTTAATCTATTATATCATTAAATTGAGTTAATGTTTGTATACATTGTGCCAAATCAAGCAAAGTTATAAAAAATATTAAATCACGTACATTTAAATAATAGGCAGTTATAAATTCAAAATTTATTTTTTATAAATAGCAATGAATTGCATTAATTTTGAACAAAAAAAGGCTTCAAAACTCACAATTAATCCAATATTAAATAGCAAAATTATTTCTATACTTTTATAACAAAAATTGTAAATAATAAAGAATTTAACAATTTGAGATTGAGTATTCACCTGGTGTTGAGATTAAATATATTTTTATTTTATTAGATAAAAATATATTACAACAAAAGAGTAAAATAATTAAATTATGACGATCAAATTCGTGTCTTGCACATATTAAAGAGCTAGTTTACTCATAAAAATGCAAAGTTGTTAGACATAATTTTTCTACATAAAACTTTCGTAGTAGTAAAATTTTACTATTTAAAGTTCAATGTTATAAATGGGGGATTTAACGTTAAGTCAAAAAAAATAAAATAAAAATAAAATAAAGTTATAGCCAGTTGGTACCAAGCACCTAGAGATGCACAAAAAGCCTGAGATCCGCGGACTGGCCTTGGTCCGGCTTGAGCCTGGATTGGTCAAAATTCGGCCTGGTCAAAGCCTGGACTAGCCTGGCTCGATCTGAAAGGCTAAAAAAGACTGTCATTTTAGCACAAAAATCTGGCCTGGATCGGCGTGTCCCAAAACCTGACCTGACCTGTGGCCTGAATTCGGCCTGGGCCTGGTCTGGTCCGGCCCAATTGGCCTGGCCTGCGTGCTGGCTTGTTAGTTGTTACTTGTTAAAAACGTAGATGAGTTATTTCAAATCCAAAATCACAAAAGACAGCTTGAGTTCACTGCCCAAGGCGCATGCGAGACAACTTGAGTTCAACAAGTAAAAAATAAATAATAAAAGAAAGGCTAACACACATTTATGTTTTAGCTTTCAGACCACCTTTAGGTTAGCACATGCAAAGGACACATAATTCATGAATATATATTATATAATAGTCACACACTTTTTCTACTTCTCATTTCTCAATGACCAGCGACAACAAAAAAATATAAACAAAAAAAAGGACACCTTCTCAAGTTTCAAAAATTAAATTAGCAAGGACCAACTGAGGACGAGGGATTAAATACGGAGTAATCTTAATTGTGTGAGGTGTTTCTAATGGTCAAACCTCAGATGAAGACTATAAAAATATGATTACTTCTCCGCCACTGGACTATTCAACTTGTATTAGGTTGCTGTGTGACAAATGATTGCCTACTCTTTTGCATTGCACAAAGAATAATTTTAGGGAGTCCGGGAATGGTGACCGACCTTCTAGGTGTTTCTAAATTACTGTTTTTTTTTTAAATTTCAGTTCTAATAAATCACATAAATTATTTGAGAGTGAAAAAAAAAAAATCCCGAGCTCCAAGGCCGGTCACCCTTCCCGGACTCCCTAGAAGGACTCTTGTACAAATAGAGTTCTAAAAATATCAACTCTCTAAAATTATAGAAATCAAAGAAAATCTCAAATAAATAAATAAATAATACGGATATAATTTTTTTTGTAAAATCATATAAAAAATGTTGCATTTGTTAAAACAACAAAAGTTCAACCAATACAACATTGTCCTATATAACCTATATAGATAAAGGTAGCATCCATGATGTTTTTTCTGGAATTTCTACGTTGAAGTGCCATTTAGAGTATAAACGCTACAAAAGCTCCAAAACACCATGAACCAAACATGCACTTGATCAACCCAACATTCAACTTAATAGTCTCCAGATAGATAGCCTCTGTAGGAACTACCACTTGACTGATAAAAAGATGATGAAACAAGTTGATCTTATATTTTGAAACGGATAGAATATACAGTACCACATCAAAAAAACAGTACAATTGTACACAAGATAAAACTTAGGAAAAGCTAGGCTCCACACAGGAAAATATAATTAACCATTTTCTAGTTTTGCTCTGTAACGTAACTCAAGTTGCATAAAGACGATCTTCTCTTAAAAAATCTCGATATATACAAGTCAAACGCCCAAAAGAAAGGAAAGGGAAAATATATATTCTGTACTACGTTTATTGGTCGATCCTATTTATAATCAATGAAATCAATTTAACACTAGGAATGTACACATTTGAATTGCTGGCAAAACTTTACAGAATTGGAACTTTATAGTCTTCAAGTGGAGTAAATATGAAGACACAAAAGGTAATCCAAGTTTCCCTCCTCTTCTCTGAAGATGCTATTAAGAGTTTGCTGAACAATCTTGATTTTAGTTGGCTCCACAAATAACCATTTTTCCAACTGTTTTGGTGGATTCCTGATCTACCTTCTGTATCGTCTTCTTTCTTGTGAAATTTCCTTTTCCCATCTAGAGGAAAAAAACACTTCAATGAATTGCTTATTTTAATACATAAAACTAGAGATTGAATAAGACTCGAGAACAACTTAGAAAATATTGACTCTCTCCGTCCCATAAAAGTTGACTTAAGTATATAAAAATTTTTTAAAAAAAATGTCACACAAAAGATATCTAAAGTACACAATTCGAATGTAAAGTATTGTATAAAGACTAATTTACCCTAAAAAGTACTTAAGTATGGTCCACTATATTCAGGAAAAATAGAATCATTAGTGTACTTGCATGAGATTAGGGACTTTTTGTTAGGGAAGATATATATTTAATAATATATATTTGCAACTTAGGAAATAAATGAAACTGAGAATATATATATATATATATATATATATATATAAACTTATCTTAATTATACCAAACTAGGAATGCAGAAAATCAGTATATCAAGGCTAGTACTTGGTACTATGTCCTTAAGACAATTATGCCCTCCGTACGGTGCTTAGAGTTGATAGCACTTGTCTCCCAGGATACAATGACAACGTATACTATAGCAGCACTACAAATAGTATACTCAGCGAACCAAATTGAATGCTCTGACTCTCTCTTTCTCTCTAATAAGACTCTAAATGAATTATGACTCTATAATGCTTAATTTCTTGTAAAACTGAATGAATGAAATGGCCGCCCCTCCTACTCTATTTATAGGAAGGATTCGTAACCCATCTGATGGGACACAACCATTCGAAATGGTACGAAATGTATCTGTTCGGCCATGGCAGAATGGGCATGTCTGTTCGGGCCAAAAAACGACGTAGTTTTAGCCTCTGTCAAAAAAGGCGCGTCCGTTCAGGCAAAAACGACGTAGTTTTGTGACGTTCGTTCGATCAGATAGCTCGCGCAGTATTGACGCGTCTGTTTGTCCCAGAACGACACAGTTTTGATAATAAATAATATTTATCAAAACAACCCAGACCCAAACCCATGAGCCCGGCTCGACCGCCCGGTCGGCAGCGCGCGGGTTCAAACCAAGCCTTGGCTAGGTCCTCTCCCTTCCACAAAAGTGGGGTGCCCCTTGGGGCCCAAACCCAAGAGCAACTTTCTTGTATATATACCAATTAATATTTTCTTTCTTAACCGATGTGGGACTTCACTTCCCACAAGTATTTATTATCATTTCCAAGGGTGATTTTTTGGGAGTTAATTTCTCATTCATTACTCCATGGATTTGAGCTTTCAAATACTTGATTTAATCTACTCCATGAGTAGAACACATTAATGTGTGGATTCATTTCAAATAATTAATGAAACCCACAATTATTTTGGCTCAAATTCTAACACTTTTTACTCTATCATCTACTTTTGTTTTACTTAAGTTGTGTGAAAAATGTACTTAAGCCATCTTTATTGGGACAGAAGGAAGCCATCTTTATTGGGACGGAAGGAGTAACTAATATCAAATAGGAGTCATAACCAAGAGCCTACCGTGGCACAGTAAATCTCAGAAGCTAAATATATATATAACAGTAAATGCCAAACCCATCAGCTGGAAAACCTGAGTCGTACCAAAAAATCTAGGATTTGGCCCTACCTATACTTATTTTCTATCCTTAAAAGAGTTTTTGGAAGGAGTAAGCAGAACTTTATCCGTAGAGGAGGTGAAATCAAACAAAAGTAAAAGCCTGGTCAAATTGTAACATTGGTCCTCATAGCTGGTAAATTGCAATTTCTTTTCAAATGCATATAAAAATCCGAGTGAACTTTGCGAAGACCTGGGTGTCTCTGATAGTTGCAACTTTGTCAGAAGGACCAGAACCCAAACGCTATTTGCCACATGTAAAGCATATCCAGCAAGCAAGACTGGCTTGACTCTGATGTTAAATTTCAAACTTTCCAGTGGAATCATAAAATCTTCGCAAGGCGGATCTTATCTAAGTATAATATATATATTAGTTTACAACCAAGTTATGCAGGTGCACCAACAAACCTGAAGAATGATGCTCTCATGAAGCGGGGTTAAGTCCACATTGATGGGTTCCTAAACTGGGTTGCCATTGCCTCTGACAGAAACTTTACAAGGTTTTCTCTATCAACTTCTTTCTCCCTTTTGAGTTCTAGATGACGAACCTGAGAACAAAACCAATAGATTCACTTAAAACACTTTTTTAAGTGTTGGTGCATTTATGACAGTCGAGCTGGAAATGAAACTAATAAAGATCATTGTTCATTTCCAAGTAGAACTAATAAAGATCATTGTTCACTTCCAAGTGGATATAATGCCAAAGTAGTTTCCTCAAACTCTTATTTAGGACTTAAAAGTGCACATGAGATGAGAGCATACCAAGTAATGCAAGTACCGTTCCAATATTAAGGCGTTTGTAATTGATACAACTACATTAGAATTTAAAATCGGTATTCACTGGATAAGAGGGAATGGCAAGTGGAATTGCATATATATGAAATTGAGATTAATTTACTATATCAAGATACTGAAACATACAGATGGAAATTTAGACGTTTACCTTCTATATCAAACCACGTATTTATAGATATATGTAATAAATAAAAAGATATGCAACTGTTAAACAAGGAACAAAAAGAATTTTATATCAAACAACGGTAAGATAAGAGCAAAATCATGATTACAGGAATATGCATCTAGAAGAGAATTACCATCCTATATATATATATATATATACTTTTATTTTTGGATAAAAGAAAAAAATTTATTAATAAAGAAGAAATGATACAATAAATGGAAGACAAGAAGTCCATCCTCAGCAGACTAAAAGATCAAAACAAGAAAGCACTTAATAAGTGTAGCCCTCCAATCTCTACATAGATCAGTAACAGAGATAAGTACCTTTCTCTAAACAACCTAGCATTGCGCTCATTCCAAATTCCTCACAAGATAGAAAAGAAAGCATACTTCCATAAAATTTTGACATCCCTCTTACTTCCAAATCCTCTAAAACAAATTAATAACATATCCTCCATCGTAGCAGGACACACCCACTCCTCTATTAGCACTCCAAAGAGAGAGAGCACCACAATCCCCAAACAACAAGACAATGCAGAAATAAATGAGTATGTGTCTCATTACTCTGCTTGCACATAAAACAAGTTCGGAGATAGAACTTTGTAAAACCTGCGACCTTGATAAAGATCATTAGTATTTAATCTTTGTAAAACCACAGACCACACAAAAACCTCCACTACTAGAAAATTGGCCTATACCGACGAGGTATAGCGACGGTCGGGACGGAACCGTCGCTATAGAACCCTATAGCGACGGTCTTAGGGTGACCGTCGGTATATACACTTAAAGGTAGCCTATTGCGAAGGTCGTACTATGGCCGTCGGTATAGAGCTTATTTTGGCAGATAAAGGCAATTAGTTCTGGCGCGCGTCCATCCCTTCCAATTTCCCCCCAAATAAGGTCTCTCTCATCTCTCATGCTTTTCCCCAAATCAAAATTTTCCCCCAAATCAATTCGATCGTTCTCATCCTTTCTCAAGTGAAATTTTGCGCCGCCGACAAGAGGCCTTACTTTAGGGAAGCGTACGACTAGAGGTGCTTCCTATTTCCCCTATTTTGCTCGCTCATTACACGACTGTATTGATTTTATGTTCAATGGTACTTGCATATAGCTCTGTTTCCCAATCCCTATCTAGTTTGTGTCGGCTCTGTTCCCCAATCCCTAGCTTGTTTGCTTGCATATCATCTGAATCTCACCCTTTCTTTTTCTATTGATTTTTTTTGTTTTGGGTAAAGATTAGCTTGATTTTTCAAATTTTGGTTTTACTCAATGTTGGGTTTCTGATTAATTAAAGTGAGGAGAATTATGTTTCTGGAATTTAATTCAGTTCACTTTAGTCATCTTAAGATAGAAGAGTATTTTGATTGATTGTTTACTGCATTTCTTGAATTTTGCAAGTTTGTGTTACTTTTATATCAGATGGTTTGTGTTACTAATGGAAAAGAGTAGCCACTAATGTCTCTAATCCAGACTTAAAAATTTGGTGTTTTGTGTTATCATAGATTTTGCAAGAAGTATCTAAAATTTTATGATTACTTTTCCTCCTGTTTTTTTTTTGCTAAATTTGAAAATTTTAATTTATAACTTTTCCTCCTGTTTACCCCCCCTAATCAGTATTTGCAGGTATATGTTTTTACTAACTGAATTTGGATATGTTGCATTCACCCTGGCTGTTAATCACATCATAAACTTTAGTATATTGATGTTTGGCATATTAAAATGAGTAATGGTGTGTGATTGCTAGTTTTCTGTGAACAGAGTGAACCCTGCAATTGGATTCAAGTTTATTATGTCTTCTTTTACAAATATGGTTGTGAAGTTCACAATCAAATTTGGTACATTTTCCTGAATTTGATATTAAGGATGAAACACGATGAATGAGGAATTATTATAGCACCCTAAATGCTCTATAGTTTATCGATAAATTGTTGATTCCTGGATTTATTCATGTGATTAAAATGATGTAAACTCATGTTGCTGACTCGCCACTGCATAGTACTACACTTAGTTGATTTGATTAGGATTTTACTATTTCTAAAATGATTCGTTTAGTTGGTTCTAGTTGATCCATTCATATTGGTTTAGACTTTCGGTGTTTGATTTTGCGAGAAAAATATGAGATAACCTATCTGAAATGCAAATAGGATCTTCTGTTCTTGTTTAAAGAAGAAAAGTTAAGTGAATCCATTTTGAAAATGCAAATAGGATCTTATGTTCTTGTTTAAAGAAGAAAAGTTCTTGCCTGAAATGCATGGTGCACAATATCAAACCATATCCGAATAAAATCATTTGCAACACCATCTATTTCAACCCCTTTTGGAACAGCCTATTTCCAGCCCAATACAGATCAGCAATAGAACTTGCCAAGCCATCTCTATAATTATTATTTTATGACTCTATTAGTTCAAATTAAAGATACGTTTTAATTTTTTAAATTAATTAACAGCATTTCAAATTTAATATACACACAAATTTATTTACTTGTAATACAAACAATTATTACTACTGTAAATGAGAACGTATTATTACCAACTTTGTTTATTCAAAAGTTAAATACATTCATATTATTTTAATTTTTAAGATTACACAAGTTGACTTTAATGAGTCAAAATTCATAGGAGCTTGGTACGGATTTGTGTTTTTGGTTTAACATATCGGACAATTAGAACTACACTTAATTTAGAGCAAAAGAATTTCAGTAAGAGCAAGTTTGTAACTCATGTCAATATATTTAATAGATTAACAAAAAAAAATGTAGTAATTAGACAAGCCAGCCCAAAAGGGCAAAAACCCTGCTATAATCCACAGGGAATGACCCGCCTATATTGTAAATGTAATAAGAGATCGATTAAATGGGGGAGGGGGAATTGATGTACAATTAGAGTCTTATTATTCTATTTCACAGTTGGTCATTGGTTTGATATTTTGCAAATGATTTGATTCGGATATGGTTTGATATTGTGCACCATCCATGACATTTGTCTTGATATTGTGCACCATGCATGACAGTAATTCATTCTAGTTCTTGCCACAGATAAATTGAGTTTAAACTTATGGTGCCTTAAATAAAAGTGAAATCTTTTGCCCTAGATTATACCCTGCTGCTATTGTTATTTATTTACTTGATTCTTTTCAAATTCGAGAAAGATGTAAGATTCCAAAGTTTATTTTGTTTTCAAAATTTTATGAGATTGTGATGAAAAACACTAGCCACAATCAATCCCCACTTAGTTTAATATTATTCATATGGTTGTTCAATTTGAATTAGGGACATAATATTATGGATAAGAGGTGGTTGGAATTACCAAGATATTCTAGAGAATATCTTGTAGGCCTAGAAAGATTTCTGGACTTTGGTTTCGAAAAAATGGGCATGGTAACGGGAAGAATTCCTTGTCCATGTAAGAATTGTGTGAATGGCCGATACCAGATTCAAATAACTATTCGTGAACATTTGATTTGTGATGGATTTATGTTTGGCTATACGAATTGGGTGCATCAAGGGGAAGATGAGATTGTCACGGATGTGAGCAGTGATGATGTTCATGACGAACCATCACAATCCGAAGATGATCATCGAATGCCTGAGATGGTAAATGATATATTTAGGGATCATGGTATGGAATCGTCGGCTAAAGCTATAAAATATCAAAACTACATGTCAGATGCCAATCAACCTTTATATCCTGGATGTGAAATTGAGACTGTCCTTTCGTTCATTGTATGACGTTTCAATCATAAAAATGTTAGCAAATGGACTGATGTGTCCTTTGATGGTTTGCTCCGTAAGTTTAAGTCATCATTTCTAGCATTTGCAAACTTACCTGATAATTTTTATGAAATGAAGAAAATGGTTGGAAATTTGGGGTTTGGTTATGAGAAGATTGATGCATGCAAGAATGATTGTATGCTTTTTTGGAAGGAGAATGAAAAATTAGAGTCTTGTACAATTTGCAAATCATTGAGGTGGACGCAGAATGAGATGGTTGTACCAGATAAGGCACAATGAAATACAAATGCTAAGAGGAGCAAAGTAGCTGTAAAGCAATTACGTTATTTGCTGTTAATTCCAAGATTGCAGAGGCTATTTATGTCTGTAGAAACTGCAAAGTACATGACGTGGCATCATGTAAAGCGGCGGAAAGATGAAGTGAATCGTCATCCAGCTGACTCTGCATCTTGAAAGCATTTGAATACAATGTACCCTACATTGTAACATCATTCCTGCTGCATTAATAGAATTGGAAAACCAGAGAAACCATTTTTCATGAGGAATGATGGCCAATATATTTTTCACTTCTCACTCAGAGAACATGAAAAGTGTTAACGTCAAATTCTAACCGCTCGCCAAATCACCAAATAACGAGCCGAAAAGACGTTTAACGGTGGAGGATATGCATTTGTTTTAGTATGTGTAGAATAAAATAATGACACGTGGAAATAAAATAATAACACAAGGATTTTACGTGGAAACCCAATTAGGAAAAAACAACGGGGAGAAATCTCAGAAATCCACTATGAAAATAATAAGGAAGATACAAGTCCTCAACTAATAAATAAACTCAATATTTGTTGTCTGCTTTTTCTCGCTTTTCTCTTTCTAAACTATCTGATAAGAGTATTATGTCTATGCTTCTCCCTCTCTCTTGGTGTTTCTCCTTCTCCTTGGTGTTTCTCCTTCTCCTCCCTTTATAAAGGCAAAAGCCTCTTGATCTCCCAAGATAATGAAAAGGCTTGTAGATAATGAAAGGACTCATTGTGCCCCCACGCACAACTTTTTGTTGCCCAACCTTCTACATTCCTGCTAATGCATACCGATCAATTTTCTTTCCTTAGTTTCATAGGTATATGACCCACTAACACATTTGTTAAATGGAGGTGTGAATCATACTCCAACATTGCCCCTCACCCTCTTATTGTTAGGAACTTAAAATAGGAGAGTATAAAACGTAAAACACTGCCTTTACCGAATTCGAACCATCACCGCCTAATGTAGATAGTCAACCTTATCACTACCGAATGTAGATAGTCGACCTTATTATCGTTGAATGTAGATAGTCCGTCCCGAAGAACGTTGTCCGTTCGGAAGAATATTTGTCCGTCCCAAAGAACGTTTGACCGTCCTAGAGGGTGCTTTGATTGTCCGGGGGGATGCTTGACTGCCCCGGAGGGTGCCTTGATTGTCCCGAAAGATTGTTCCTATCTGTTAGCGCCTCAATGGCTGATGCAAGTTCCTTTACTTTCTATCTTTCCAACGAACTATCACTGGAGCGGCTCCGACGCCTGTGAGCGGCTCCGACGCCTGTGAGCGGCTTTTGTGCCTACTTCTGTCCTGCTAGCGACTTTTGTGCCTGCTGCGGATCTGTTCAATGAGCGGCTTTTGTACCTGCTGGGGATTAGGGAGCGACTCTTCGGCCTGCTCCTGTCCTGCAAGCGGTTTTTGTGCCTGCTGTGGATCTGTCCTGCTAGCGGTTTTTGCGCCTGCTGCAGATCAGGAAGCAACTCTTTAGCCTGCTCCTCAGTTGTCTAGAGCCGTCCGAATGATATGTCCTGGATTAGCTTCGAATATAAATAATAAGTTCACGTGGCGATAACCGAAGTCCAAATTGGAGTATATGACATCACTATTAGAGTTTGTTGTCTGAAGTGGACTGTTTAGGTTCCGCCAGTGAAATTAACCTAGCAATCACGAGTATTCACAACATTTATTAGCATATCAGTACATATTATTATATTTATTTGAAAAATAGACAAAGATAGAGACTTAGCTTTTGGATGTTAGTCTGCCGAAAATAAGTCCACAAAAAATTGGAACCATCCTTCTTTAGTTGCTACCTCTCATAATTGTTTAATCAATAGGGTGATTTTGATTCAACACTAAAACCGCCCTCCTTCTAGCGCCAATGTTAACGTCAAATTCTGACCGCTCGCCAAATCACCAAATAACGAGCCGAAAAGACGTTTAACGGTGGAGGATATGCATTTGTTTTAGTGTGTGTAGAATAAAATAATGACACGTGGAAATAAAATAATAACACGAGGATTTTACGTGGAAACCCAATTGGGAAAAAATAACGGGGAGAAATCTCAGAAATCCACTATGAAAATAATAAGGAAGATACAAGTCCTCAACTAATAAATAAACTCAATATTTGTTGTCTGCTTTTTCTCGCTTTTCTCTCTCTAAACTATCTGATAAGAGTATTATGTCTATGCTTCTCCCTCTCTCTTGGTGTTTCTCCTTCTCCTTGGTGTTTCTCCTTCTCCTCCCTTTATAAAGGCAAAAGCCTCTTGATCTCCCAAGATAATGAAAAGGCTTGTAGATAATGAAAGGACTCATTGTGCCCCCACACACAACTTTTTGTTGCCCAACCTTCTACATTCCTGCTAATGCATACCGATCAATTTTCTTTCCTTAGTTTCATAGGTATATGACCCACTAACACATTTGTTAAATGGAGGTGTGAATCATACTCCAACAAAAAGGAAAAGACACCTGAAAGATCTAATATCTACAGAGGAGTGTTGAATTATTATCCCAAGAGCAAGGCTAGTCCCAACTGCACCTGGAGGATTTGATTTCTGGTAAACAAGAAGCACAAATATCACTGGCAGAAAACAGGTGCAAGTGCAACACTATCATGTTTAAGATTCTTTTTTAAAAATGGTGTAAAATCACGAATTGTTGACAAAAAGAGCCCCCCCCCACACACTCACAAAACCCAAAAAAAAAAGTTGCTATTGTAGTGCTGAAATTTAACATGATGTTTTGAACAAGAATAAACATGTCCATGACCCACGGATGTGAATCATTGCACTAACTTCACATTCCTCATAATATGTTTTTTCAAAGTTCAGCACATGCAATTTGAAGATAAAGGGTTTCTCTTTTCTATGTATATTTCATACTCATCATAAAAAATGAAGCCAATAAGGAAAGTATAAGCAGCTCTAGATTGTTTCACAAGAAAAAGGAAAGAAACAAAACGAGGAAAATATTATAGCAAAAAGTGATGTTGCCAACTTTTATATTCTATCAGACCTGAATACTGACCTACAACGCTAATAGGTGAAGATTCAACCAAATGCAATGAACAATAACTGAAGTAGCCCAGAAGATGTAGAGTTCAAGCCTTACTTTTAGATGCCAAATGTGGGATATTATTTTCCTAACATTGTCGAACTCTATCATGTGTAATTATGAATTCCAGAAAGTAGTTGTGGTGTGTGCTTTATTGTAAATCAGAGTTATGAAAACATAACCTACCCAAACATGACTCTACAGATTATGAATCAGGTAGTCATAACGACCGCCAACAGCGAGCAATGTTCCTTCCACAAACGATCCAGAATTGTTCTCCTTCCTCAAATATATATGACCAAAGAACATGTAATAGTTTTTATTGTCATAGAAGCTGCAATAGCTTCTTACATATAAGGAAATGAAATTGTTCCTCTTGAAACCATTTTACTAATAATATCATACATATCAATACAGCTAAATACTTTCTGGTTAAAATTTTTATGATCTACAAAAAGATCAACACATAAAAAGTTTGTGTACCGAAAGCCTATATCAGGAACATAATGGTGTATGGTGTAAACCATTCATTTTAGAGGATCCTCATTTATCTATCAAGGAAAAAAATTATTGTTGCCTGCATGACAAGTTTCATAATCCAAAACTCAAACCCTTCCCTGGGCCTAAATGAATCTTATTGTAGTAGTTTCTTCAAATAATGCAACCACATTTTAATGGGATGTATTTCTCAAATTGAATATACAACAGAAAATATAACTGAAAGTCAGCATAACACTAGGGCAAGTTGCGATGGCTAGAGCTAAAATGGCTACTGCTTCCACAGCCTCCTATACCATATTTGGCTATTTCCCTATAATGTCGGTAGAATCACCATAAATGGTGGAGGAAAACCTAGTTATTTTTCTATTAAATGCATTGGAGTGACTGCTTTTTACTTTTTACTTATTTTATTAATTAGAGTTTCAATTTATATTTGGATATAAGCATTCTATCTGACCCTAGGACTTAAAAAACAGGTTTTACGATCACGAAAAATAGTATTTTAGACATGAAATGAAACGATAGAGTACCAAAGTATTGTACTTGACGAAAAAGAAAAAAGTTTGTAGGACATATAAGTTACAAAAGAAGGTGAGAGGATAGAAGTGGGCAAAAGATAGCCTGAATAGAAACGACACAAGCAGCTCATAGACCAGTCCTCCAATACATTAAATGTGAACTTGGTATTTCAATCTTTTCTTCTAATAGAACTTTCCTGAGTATCTGTAATCAGGGGTGAAGCCAGGAACAAAATGCAGTGGGGTCAAAATATTGTGATCCTATAAATAATTTGGCATGAGAGCCATTTTTTTTAGATAATTTTATGTTTTTCGGCCGATTGCATATGTAAAACATGTATTTAATCAGTCGAAGAAATCTCCTTTAGTTTCTCATGTTTAATTAGTACTCTACTTGATTGATGTATTGTATGAATCCTTTACTATTTTTGTTGTTCTTTTTTCTCAAATATATCTATGTTGTGAGGTGTGTTACTGTGTCGTGTGTGTTATGGATGTTGAAGACAAACAGTAACATGTCTCATTTATTATTTGTAAATTATCTTAATTATAGCTTGACAATATTATCTATTATAAATCCCCTGATTCTAGTTTAGGTAATCCCTTATTTATAGCATAGGAGATCAGGCATATCCCTACATTATAGTCTATATGGCTTTCACATGTGTATATATATTGGATAGCTATGTGTGTAAAGGTGTGCAACAGAGATATACAGAATAAGCTTTATTTCTTGTGTGTGTTTATTCTTTCAGATGTGATTTGAAGTGCATGTCTATCCCACATCGGATCCAAGTTCACTAAATTTTTATATGATAGTCATTTGTTTCTTTATTAATTACTTGGACTTTTGAAGTCTACATTGTTTGACAATGTAATCTTGTTTCATGTTTGTTTTATAAATGGAGGAGAATTTAAGTATAAATTAAAATTTTTAATTGTTAAGAGAGAAAGTTTCTTCTTTATTAGTGGGGTCAAATTACTAAATTACACCAAAAAAATCTATTACATCATATATAAAAATAAAAGATTAGTGGGGTCAATTGACCCCACACTCATACATGTAGCTTCGCCCTGTCTGTAATAATTGTGCCTGCTTGGAGAGTTTGGTACATCAAATGATGTGTTTTCCTCCTGATGGATGAATGCATAAACATGCATTGTGGGCTAAGGAAGCATTGATTCAAGTTCATGAATTTGGAAAATTTAAAAAATAATAAAGATAAGGATACTGCAGAACGGATATATTAATTGAATTTATTTTTTTATTTTCATATTTATATTTATATCAAAGATATTCTATAACAGTTAAGGAAACAGATTATTCATTAAAAAAAATGATTTAAGTTCAGTTGTTGAGAGGAAGATCCTTCAGAAATACTCTAGAGAGAAGAGCTTGAGACAAGCTTCAAAGAGGGCTTCAACTGTTCAACTTTCAACAAAGAGAGATGGCCAGACTGAGAAATCAAGGTTCATCGGATGTGGTCACTGATAGCGAGTCACCGAATGAGAGAGAGGATTGGAGCATTGAGGCAAAACCACTCAGTTATATAAAGATTTGGGACGGGGAGAGATGATCTCAGCAATAGTGCAATTGATTTATGCCCTAGCAGCCAGATGATTACGTATAATGTATATATACTATATAGCCTGTTAATTTAAACACCACAAATTTTTGAAATAAAACCCCAAAAGAACCCACTCAAATGTAAAAGAATCATTTGTGTAATTAACTATTTCATCGACATATCAACAACAACATCTAGCAAGATTGGAGTGAAAGAACTTGCTTGATATAGGACATTTAGCAAAAACGAAAAATAGAAAAGTTTGATACCTAAAAAAATAAATTCCTGTGATAACTCTCAGTTGGTGGCATAAGAGGATCTATAAAGACATGTTTATCGATCCTCCATACTCTTAAATAGCTAAAAAGCTCTGATAATTCATCGAGTGCCTTGCGTGTAGGTTTATCTGTAGTAGCATGGTTTAATCAGATAAGATGTATTCCGCTACTAATTGGTATCTATCATCAGTGAATGATAACATACCAGCTGGAAGGGCACCTCTCAATCTAGGAAGGGCCTGATCTGCAACCCCACATAACCTTAGTCCTACAGTCTGCAACCTATTTACAGCAGCTTCCGTAAGATTAAGCTCCTGAAAATGACATAAAGTAAGAGGCAATAGATAATACAAGTTGAATCCAAAATAAAAGGGGAAATAAAAAAGAACAGAACAGAAAAACTAGATCTAGTCTTACTGATAGTCATTACAGTAATACACTCCATGACACGTGACATGGAAAATCATCTACATGATAAAGCCTCTTGGTGCAATTGCAATCAAGAGCATCTTTTATCTCTCTTTTTGTTTTTTTATCCGTTTTTTCTCACCATTTATGAAAGAAGAATTATCTTAAAGAGGAATAGATGCAAAATAAGAAACCCCACCTTTCAATCCCTTGAGGTATCAGGCTTAAACAATGCCTCTACCTTGAGATATAGGGCAAGTGGGCAACTATTCCTCATCAGTCTAAATTCACTATAATGCATCCAACATGTCGCTTTTTTATTTGGATAAAAGAAGAAATTGTGTTAATAGAAAAGAGAGGACACAATAAACCGTGGGACCAGAACTCCACCCTCAACTAGACTAATGAAAAACAAGACTCAAAAGAACACATAAAAAAGTGTAGACCTCCAATCTCTACAAAAATCAGTCACAAAAGTACCCTTATAAGACGGTAAGATGCCCATAGCAGAAGCCAAAGGGAAGCAAGAAAACTAACTAAAGCAGCTCCCTCTAAACGGTCACCACCATTATGCTCATTCCGAATTCCCCATAAAACTGAAAAGAAAGCACACTTTCATATATTTTGGAATCCCTCTTGTTTCCAAATCCACGAAAACGAATTAACAACATATCTTCCACCGAAGTAGAGGACACCCGCTCCTCTCCTAAGTACTAACACTCCAAAGAAAGAGCTGCACAACACGACAAACAATGAAGAAAGAAATGATTATGTGTCCCATTATTCTGCCTTCACATAAAAAATATGTACGGAGATTCTACATGTCTTATATGGCTTACCTTGTGCTAAAACAAGCTGCACGTAATGGAATACTTCCAGATCCAAGGAAGCATTAGCAAGATATTGGAGGAACTTGGTGCTATTTGGAAACCCTATAGCTATACTTAATGGAATACTAGTGGTCGACGCACAAGAGTGAACGCGTGTAAATTATTTGGGATAAAATAAGAATTTTATAAAATTTAGAGGAGCAAATAGAAAGATATAAAAAATTAATATTAAAAAGGACAAAATAGTAATATACTTAAAGTTGTTGGGGCAAAAGAGTAAGAAAAAAAAAGGAAAAAAAAAGCATCATAAGTAGGTGTGTGACCCAGTTACACCAAAAGCCTATATTCAATATCTTAAGAAGTTGATATCTTGTCAAAAAAATGCCTAGTGTTCTAGAGCAATCAAGACTTTTAGATTTTAAGAGATAAGAAAAAGCTATTGACATGTGTGAATGAGGTTAAGTCATACATTTGGACAAGTAATGTGTAAGACACCCTGGTGTTTTGACATCCGTCTAGTGGTCTATACTATTACCAGAATGTCCATCAGAAGTGATAACCATATTGTAGATTTTTTCCAGGTAAGACAACTTGATTACTTAAGAAGGAAAAGATCACCATGCATCAATCTGCTTTGTTTTGAAAAAGACAAGTGCAGAACTAAAAGCTAGCAATGTAGAACACAACATATGATCTAACCTCGAAATGGGATGTCGATACTTTACCATGATGTTATTTATCGCTCGATAATCAATGCACATACGCCACTTCCCATCCTTTTTGGGCACTAAGATAACTGGAACTGCACATGGACTCATACTTTCTCTCACGAACCCTTTATCCATTAGCTCGTCAACTTGCCTCTGCAATTCCTTTATCTCCTCGGGGTTGCTTCGGTATGCTAGACGATTTGGAATGGTCGCACCAGGGCCAAAGTCAATTTGATGCTCAATTCCCCGAACTGATGGTAATCCCTGTGGAAGTTCTCCGGGAAATACATCCTGATAATCCTATAAAATAGCAGAAACAACACTAGGCCAAGAAAGATTATTAGCGTTAGTATTCAAAAGTGTCTCCTTATACCGAAGTATAATCATTGGCTTTTTAGAATCTAAAGCTCGCTTTACATCACCTCTTTTTGCAAAAATGTTTGTTTTTCTCTCTTCTCCTTTCTTTTTTTCTTTCTCTTTTGTTTTTTTGTTTTCATGGTCTCTCTGTAAATGTATTTGATCCTCATGCACTTGTTTTGGTGACATAGGACACAAGGTAACTCTCCTTTGATTGTGAACAAAAGAATACTCCTTGTAAAACCATCGTGTTTTACTCAACGATCGAACTACCAAGGTCTCCCAAGTAGTAAGTGACCCGCCTGCATAGGAACTACATCACATAGAATCTCATCGACATACTTCCCAATTGTAAACGAAACTGATACTTGCTTGGTAAATTTGATGTCGCCACTGTCATTGAGCCATTGTAATCAGTATGGATGAGGATGTTTCTTACTTGCCACATTCGTACAGCTCCCACCATCAATCATGACATAGCAGATCTTACCATTCACCATGCATCTAATATGAAATAGATTTTCTCTTTGTTCACTGCTTTCTTCCTTTACCTGTATACTAAGCATTCTTCATGTAAGTAACACATCACCATGTATAGAAACCTCTCTATCTTCTTCCAATGGCGGCATAGAGTCGTTGTCACTATCTTCTTCCTCGGTTTTCACATCCCCATTATCAAGCAACAACATAGTTCTTTGATTTGGACATTGATTTGAAATATGTCCCCTATCTTGACATTTAAAGCATACAATATCTCGATTACAACTAGTAGAAGGTTGATTGGTTTTACCTTGCAATCCTTGAGTAGTCGCTCCCTACTTGATTTCTGTATTTGGCTTGAAAACAATTGGCTTTTCCTCGCGTTTCACATTATTGGGCTTCCATGATGATCCTGTGATAGGATTTGCTCGCTGGCCACCTCTCCTCTTAAGTTGTTTCTCAATTTTGATAGTCATGTGCACCATATCTTCCAATACCACATAGTGTTGACGCTCCACCAAATCGGCAAATTTTCAATTTAACCCTGCTGAAAGTTGAGCCATAGTTGCCTCATTTTCCTCGTCGATGTCAGCCCTATACATTAACATCTCCATCTCCTTGAAGTAGTCCTCCACACTCTTACTTCCCTATTTCAAGTTTTACAAATTTCGAAATAGATCTCGGTAGTAGTGGCTTGGTATGAACCTCTTTTTCATTACAGCTTTCATTTCTGCCAAAGTCTCTATTGGACACTCTCTACACCTCCTTCGGCTGGTCATCAATTGATCCCACTAAGTAACCGCATAATCTGAAAATTCTGTAGCGGCAATTCTAACTTTCTTGAGATCCAAGTAGTTGTGACAATCAAATATCCATTCCATTTTCTTCTCCCACTCTAAATATTCCTCGAGATCACTCCTGCCTTGGAATGTGGGAATTTTCATTTTAATGCTATCGAGGTTGTTGTCCTCTTGATTTCGGCCGCCTCTATCCCTTGCACTATGTCTCCTAGGGATAAAACCAGTTTCTCGATCCTCTTCCTCACTAAACCTTTCATCATAGTAATTTGTCTCCTCCAACCTAGCTTCCTTTTGTTGGGCTTTTCCTTTCTGTCTCCCACCCGGAGGGATTTGAGTTTGTTCCCCTTGAGTGTCACTCAACTGATCGATGCGATCATACACCTGCTCCATAGCCATCCCTAACTGTCTAGAAAATTCTTTCATCATAGCTTCCATCATGAGTTTTGGGTCAAAATTCGATGTAGAAGGTTCATTTTCAATTGTCTTATCTCTTGTGTTAGACATATTCTCTGCAAAACAAAGGTTAGTAGAAAACAAGTTTCTCACCACTCTCTTACGTGTTTCGCTCAAACAATGTATGAAATGCTCGTGTATCACACAAATAGGCTTTTACCCTCTAATAATCTCACTACTCTTGCCTTTTTTCACTTATAATTCTCTCTAATAGGTTCTTTTTGAATTCACACAAATATTACCTCAATTTTCTAATTTCAATCCAATAAGAACTTATCAAGACATAATAGTTGTTATGAATACGAATACAAACAATATTTCACAATTGATAAATATGACTTTTCAAATGAAATCCCAATAATAGCAACAATGATAATAATTTTCTATAATTTTCCTTTTTTTTTACTGTAATCCAATAACAAAATTAAAGATAAGTAACTTGATAGGAACTTAGCTTTGATACCAAATGATAGACTCCACGGCACGCTTGCATGAGGTGGTCGTTTCCCGGATCGTTTCTAATAAGTTGATAGGATGGATATCTTGCAACACATTAACCCTTCGACTATATGTAGATGGTAATCTTGGTACAATTGCCTGCAAAATGAATTCTGCGTAGGATGAACACCAACGACACCTCAACCCCTCGCTTATATTGAAGCGGTAATCTTGGTACAATTGACGATTGTTGCGGTAGAAGACGCCACACACAACTATGAATGGTTGTATGATAAGTCAATTATGAATCTCCAAAGAGAACTAAAGAATACTTAAGAATTCTTCAAAGAACCACAAGTATAGAAACAAACTCACAATAATATTGATAATGCTAAAAATTGGTTGTTGAAACCATTACATCATGAAGACTATTTATACTAAGCTTGAGAATAATCTAGAATCAAACAAACCCTAGCAAATACTAAAAAAAACCATTATATAAAACAAGGAACCCTGTTTTGGGGAAGGAAATAATTGGTGGAAAACACCATTACCTAAAACATGGAACCCTATTTTAGGGAAGGAAACAATTGGTGGAAAACACCATTACCTAAAAAACACCATTACCTAAAACATGGAACCCTGTTTTAGGAAAGGAAATAATTGGTGGAAAACACTATTACCTAAAATATGGAATCCCGCAATCCAAGAAAGTCAAAAATCGTACAATCTGATACAGGCGGGTTCTCGTCGGGGCGAGGAATTTAGCTGGGAAATCTTGCCGAGGCAGGGAAAATAGGTTGGAAAGCTCACCGGGGCGAGCTGCAGTTTTCAGCAACAGTGAAGTCTATTGCGCTGCTTTGGGTACACTTACTATCAATGTGTTTATGATCTTTACGTACTTATATCCCGTCTTTACAACCTCCGTACTTATTCCAACCTCGTTCCATAATTCATGAATCGTCCCGTTAAGTCCTTCTTTGAAGTGTTTAGCCTGAGTCCTCGTAATGGGTCCAAGTGGTATATGCAATGGATCTTCTTGGGTTTCGTCATGGGCTTCTAAGCTAAGGATGCCCTCATCACTTGTAATCACTAAAACCAACATCAGAGAAGAGTTTTGTCCAACCTTTAACTTCTCTTTCTTTTCCCGTGATTAAAATCATCATCAACATATCCAAGAATAATTGTGTTTCGATTGATTTATGTGGTTTCCTTTATGTCGTCGACCATCATTTCTATGATAGTCACCTTTCCTCCCTTTTCCTTGCTTGTAATTGCTTCTCTGCATTCTTTCAATATTTTTATACACTCCTCATCATTCCAGTCATGTAGTATCGCTGTCATTTTCAGTGCCCATATTAATATGCATTAACTAATGGGCAATAATAAACAAAAATAAAGTGGCCAAAGAAATTTATAATTATACCTTTAGTAAAATAGCATTAGCAGGAGGAATAGCTTCAAGCATGTCGCCCCCAACGTAGCTCAAGTTGTTACTCCTTTCCAAACCAGCAACCACATGTGGGAGATCAAAATCAACGTATTGCAACTGTGGAAATGCTTCTGCAATGGCCTTCACCATGGTCCCTACGCCGCCCCCAACATCTACCAGTGATTTAATCTCCTCAAACACTTATTTACACTCTTTAATCACCACACTTGATATCAACCTGACATGACTAACTATGGCATCATTAAAGAAATTGTTAAGGTTTGGTTCATGCCCTGCGTAGTCCCATAATGTTATTCCATGAGCTGTATCAAATGGGTTGGGACCATCATGGAACCACTCGCTCACATGGTGCCACGGTTCTGTCAAGATAGGATCAAACATGGCTAGCAAAAATGGTGTCACGCTTAAGGGTTCATTCTTAAGCAAAAGATGAGATGGCGGGCAAGCAAATAACCTTCTTCTGCTTCTTCTTCATCATTTTTGGAGATCTTTTGATTTTGAAAAAAAAATAAAATGAATTAAAATGAGCATTAGACGGTAAATACAATGCATGGTTCCATATGTGAGCTTGAGCATGAAGCAATTCATTACTACATATTAGATTTATAAAATGGGCCCAAAATCTAGTATATAAAGACATCAAGCTCTCTAACTCAAAATCAATTGTCAATGAGAAGAGTTGACCCAAGTTATTATATACTAGATATATTTTCTCAAGGTATTCAATGGGGAACAAAATATATAGTCTAACACTGCCACTAGGCAATTCCATAATTCTATATATAGCAGCTTTTAAATGACATGTAATTAAATTGTTATTGATTTCGTGTCAAGTTTGAACCTCAATAACAATTGATCTATATATATTATATACATACATATATAGATATACATATACATATATGTATATATATATATGTATATATATATATGTATATGTATATATATATATGTATATGTATATCTATATATATATGTGTTACGTATGTATAGACTAGCTAGATATATATAGGCCATATATGTATTAAACTGTTAGATTTTGATCTAGATATATTATATACATACATATATATATATATATATATGTATATGTATATATATATATATATATATATGTTACGTATGTATAGACTAGCTAGATATATATAGGCCATATATGTATTAAACTGTTAGATTTTGATCGACTCTTAAAGGTTAATGATCAGTAGGCGACATTAGAAAAATGTTACGTTTGTTTGAAATGGACACATGAGCCAATCATTATTACATTATTTGGAAGACACGAGTGTCTTTTACAAACTATAGATATAAAGGCGTGCATGATCTCTCGCTTGACAGAACCAAGATTATGTAATGAAGACTTGTCAGTAATAATTGTATGAAACAGAGAAAGATCTTATTATCAATCCAACAAAACCGAGTTTTAATAATGTTTCAACACAAAGAGCTAGCCAATATAAGAATCTTTGTCAGTTAAATTTAAATTTATTCTTGGGCAATATACTGACGCAAGTTCAATACAACATTATAGTGGTTTTTCTTACAAACAACGAGTCCCTTCATGTATCATCAAAGATATTAAACTTCAATGAGAGATCTCAAGCCTAGTATATGAGTTATTTTATATTCACTGAATCCACAACCTTTAAATAGTCCTTTCCACTTACAAACAACGAGTTACTTCATGTATCATTAAGGATAAACCTCAATGAGAGATCTCAAACCCAATACATGAGTTATTTTAAAATCGCTAAATCCAGAACCTTTAAATAGTCCTTCCCACTATTTATGTGTTCTCTATTTTCCCGTTGTGGAAACCATCATCATCAAATCAAAAAATAATTTTGTTTCGAGTGATTTGTAGTCTCCTTTCTGCATCTCATCATCTACTACCATATCTATGATAATAACCTTTCCTCCCTTTTCCCTGTTTGGAATTGCCTCTTTGCATAGCTTCAATATTTTTAGGCACTCTTCATCGCTCCAATTATGCAAGATCGACTAATTAACACATAATTATATAACTCATATTAGCATTAGTTAGAGAAAACGGTCAATCTGATCTACATGATTACAAGTCAAGATTCAGGGGATTAAAAATTAGTCTTTGAGCATGCCCCAGCGCAAGTAATGGTTAGACTATAGTCTTGAGGATTTGGGGGGCGGGGAGAAAAGTTCCTAAAATGGTGCTTCTAAATGCTTCAACGACAAGACCAAGGGTTGGTTAGCCTAGTAATTAAGAGTTTGTAATCTTGTTTATTTTGGGAAGGGATTTGGGAAACATCATCATGATAAGTACTACTCGATGAAGTTTATAGGTCATGGGTACAAAACTCCACATAGACTCCTTGGGTCTAGGGTTTCTGTGTATGCCAGAATAGGATATATATAACGACTGCGGGTTCTTTTGCAAATAAAAAAAATAAAAAATAAAAAGTAATTAACTTGAAATTTTGACACACACACACGGATATATATATATATATATATATATATATATATATGCACCTTTAACAAAACAGCATCTGCAGGAGGAATTGATTCTAACACGCTCCCCCCAACAAAGCTCAAGTTCTTACTCCCTTCCAAGTTAGCAACCACATGTGGGAGATCAAAAACAATGCAGTGTAAGTGTGAGTTCGCATTGGCAATGGTATTACTCGTAGCACCCATTCCACCCCCAACATCTACTAGTGAATTAAGCCCTTCGAACACTTCCTTGCACTCTTTAATCACCATATCTGTTAGAAATCAGGAATCACTAGCCATGGCATCATTGAAGAAGCCAAAAAGCTTGGGCTCTTGACGAGAATACTCCCATATAGTCTTCACATTAGCCGCTTCAAACAGTGTTGAATTGTCGTTTTGGAACCATTGGGTCACATGGTACCATGGGTTCACAAAGATTGGATCGCCCATGGCTAGAAAAAGTGTCCTTAAGCTTAATGGCTCATCTTTTAGAAGAAACCTAGAAGAAGGTGCAAGTAAATAGGCCTCCTCTTCATCGTTTTCGGACAATATTTTTTGCTTGAGAAAAAAGCCGGAATGAACTAGCACGCATGAGGCGATGGATGGCGTGCGCTTTTGCCTTGTTGATTGGCAGAGCGTCGACCAACTCTGAGAGCGTGATTGGTCTGCCATGGTTTTTTATGACATCCGGTATGCCTAGTTGAATAGCGGAATCGAGCATTATAAAGTTTACAAAATTGAACATGTGATTACATATGTGAGCATGAGCTTTAAGTACTAGCTCACTAACTTGTTCACTGTTGGGACATGATTAGTTGGGCCCAGATTGTAATATCCCAGATATTTCAGAAATTTAAAATAAGAATTTAATAAATAAAATTCTTATCAAGGGATGAAGTATATTTGGACATATATGTATATATGTGTTTCATATAATGTGAAGTATGTGATTTTGTGTAATTGACTAAATGTGCATATATACATGTGAAATATATACATATTTTGGGAAAAAGAAATTTAATATTTAATTAAATCATTAAAGAAAGTGGATGAAATTAATTAATTAATATTAATTAATTGTGATTAAATTATATTATATTATTAAATAATATAATTTGAATATTGAGCCTTGTACGACGGTAGAATTATAATGAATTAAATTTCATGAAATGAGTTAATGAATTCACTTACTTAATATTGGTGAATTAAGGTATGTATTTTATTCTAATAAAATGAGGGAGTTAATTAAACTCATTATTATAAATATATTACATATGAATGTAAAACATATTTACACAAGGGCTTAATATATTATATTATGTCATGTGAATTAATAGTTGGTCGAGCTAATTAATTTAATTAGTATGAACTAACTAACGAAACGTATAATTGCATGTAAGACAAGAATAGTGGTAGAAAACTCGAATTTGTGTTCGGAATGGAATTTGAAAACGCAGACTGGACGGTTGAGTCCGAAACGTCGAAAATAGTAAGAATATACTAAAAACACAAAATGTGTCGGCGTTGACTTTTTGGTCAAAACGTTTATAGTTGACTTTTTGATAAAAAAAAGTCAAATTCAGAATTCGAAGATAAATTTGAAGAAACGGATATTTTCATGACGTTGAGAACGTCGAAATTAGTAGGAATTGACTGTAAGTTCAAAAAAAATTAATTTTTAATATCTGAAATGGTCAAATAGACCATTAAATAGATAAATGAATAAATAAAGGATGAGAGAATAAATTATTGAAGGGAGTGGGACCCTTAGGCCTGCTGAATTATGGAAGGGGCGACTCATGGAGAAGGAATAAGGGAGGAGAGAGAGAGTTAGTGGGAAATGATGGGGGAGAAAAGAAAGAAAAAGAAAGAAAGAAAGAAATGAAAAGAATTTCCATTTCCATTTCCATATGTCGGCAACCACATGAGATGAGAAGAAGAGAGAGACTCAGCTAGACAGGAGAGAGAACGAAGGAAAGAAGAATGAAAAAAAATGAAGAAGAAATCAAGAAAAAGTATTTTCAAAACCTTTAATTTATTTTTAGATTTAAATTTTATGGATTTTATGTAAAGAGATTATATTTATACTTGTTTGGATTATTTAAACATGTATAAACAACAATTAAACAAGAGAAATCAATAAATTAAAGGAAAGAAACATTTGCCGAAAAATATTATCGGATGTTGTTTCAATATGAAATCTCTAACGGATATTGGAACTAAAAATATGGTTGGAATCCTAAAATATATTAGATCTGATCTGGGCAAGAAAATATAAGAAAACTCGTCAAAAAATTTTTGAATCGCCGGAGAAGATGACCGGAAAGTCGTCGCAGATGAACTTTCCGGCAGAGTCCGTTTGGGCTATTTTCGACCAGAATTTGGAGAAACTTTGTATTAGAAAGTTGTAGATAATTTAATTTCATGCGAAATTGACATAAAATTCATAATTTTCTGATAAGCGGTTTAATTATTATGATGTTTTGAAGATTCAACACTTTGGAGATTAAAATTAAATTATCAGAAAATTATGTGAATGGTCAAAAATTATGAAATTTGGTGAAAAATCTTATAAGATTTTTGGGAAATATTTGGTGAATTATTGAAGATAATAAGTATTTATTGTATTTTTAAGCTATTTAAAGTTAGTTTAAAAATAGTGAAAATTCACAGAAAATTATGTGAATGGTGAAAAGTTATGAAACTTAGTGAAAAATCCTATAATAATATTTTAGAATTTATGGAAAGTTTTAAAAAAAATTTGAAGAGCAGAAGTATTTATTTTATTTATAATCTATTTAAAGTTAGTTTAAAAATATTGAAAATTCACAGAAAATTACATGAATGGTGGAAAATTATGAAACTAGGTGAAAAATTCTATAATATTATTTCAGAATTTTGGGAAAGTGTTGGAAAATTTTTGAAGATCAGAAGTATTTATATTTTTAAGCTATTTAAAGTTAGTTTAAAAATAAGTGGAAATTCGTAGGAAATTCTATGAATGGTGAAAAATGATGATAATTGCTGTAAATAATTATAATAATATAAGATAAATATTGATAATATTTTGAAGATATAAAAGTATGTTGAGTTATCATTTCTATTTTGAAGCTATTAAATGATAGTTTTATAAATAGAAATAATTGCAGAAAATTGTCAGATAATTCAAAAAAAGTGAAAGTTGGTTGAAAAGTCTAGAATAATATTCTAAAGACTTTAGGAGGATTAGTGGACTCGTAAGATGAAGTAAGGCTAAAATAGTCATTTTGACTATAAGATTATAAAAAAAGTATAAGTTGATACTCGAGGACGGAGTACGATAAACGAAGTTACTAAAACGAGGTTACGATTAGTTACTGACGGTAACTATTATGTAGTAATTAATAAGGTAATAAAATAAATCCTATGAATGATGTAGGTTATCATTTGGAAGAAATGGGTAATGTAATCGAAGAAAGTGCAGGTAGATAGACAAGTTTCTTAACTTACGCAAATTTTATATTATACAAGTTTTTAATATCATTAGATTATAGTACTTTCATGAATGATATATGATGTATTGAAGCTTTAATTTACACGATGTTTATGTTGTGTGAATTTTAAACTTATGCAAATCTTTTAATATTTGTACAAGCTGTCCGAGCTATGTTAAATTGTAAAATTCTATGTTTGGTTATGAAAATTCATTTGTTGTATGAGATTCATCTTATTATATGAAATGATTTACAAAAGAGAGTTATTTGTTATTTGATTCGGCTTAACTCAATTTGTAAGCTATTCCAGTCGGAATGTTTATTGTTGTGATATTGAATTATAATAATTCTTGAATTATGATAGTTGATCGTGTTAAGTCAAATATTATTGGGCAATTATTAATATAGGTTGCACCCCGTGCAACGATGTGGTTGTTAAACGTTAATTCCAAGAACGTGCTAGACCAATATTAGCACTTATGTGCTAAACTAAAGAAGAAATGTTCCATAAATGAACTGTTGATGTGATTAAGACTATGTTATTAATGAAAGAAGTAAAAAAAAATTTAATTCCTATTTATTTGAGGTGTTTCACAATTATTGTTCAATTGTTGAAGTTTTTTATAAAGATTATTCTATTCATGAATGTTGTTTATTCACTGCTTATACTTGTTGAGAAATTAAATGCTCACTCTTGCAAATTCTAAAATTTTTGCAGCTACAGCAGAAAGACCAGAATGGTCAGAAGAAGATAAGAGTTACTAATTATTAAGGAAGAATAGTTAAAGTATATGACGGGTTGTAATATCATATAATAATATTGTAATATAATTGAGGTAGTTATGTAAAGGTCTTCGTACCTAGGAGTAGGTTGAATTATATTGTAATATTTTAATATTTATTCTGATGCTGTAAGAATATCTTGAGTAGGTAGTATCTTGACGGCACCGGGTTTTCGGGCTGTCACACAGATGATTTGGTGGGCCATAGTCCACGTGGAGGGACCTTCCCCACGTAGGAGTCTAATTGTAAATCAATCAAGAAGCAATTAATTTGATAAATGGTTAAGCTGAGTATTCTGAAAGTGTAAGGTGCTTGGAACATGATATTGGAACCAAATGTGCTTCTTCTAGCTAGTTAGTCTGGTTTAAGGGTATCATATCTATTTAAGAGTACATAAGTTGCATCTTAATCCAAAAAGAGTTTCTTTTGTTGTCAGTCTAATCAGACAAATTAAGTAAATGGTGCTGATTAAAATTTTTGTTAGTCTAAATACTGTATAATCAGTCATATATTTCTTGGTTAGACATAAACTTCTGTTAAAAGATTCCAACTAATCCTCATATTGCTCACATCTACTAAGGCTAGCTTGTTTAACTACTTTGTCGACAATCTACTTTATCAATTCATTAATAAATATTATATATACATATATATACACACACACTACATGCATGATACTGCAACTAAAATACCCTGCTTTTTCAACATGGAATTTTGCTGAGCCATGCATTGATCAATTACATACATATAAAAGTGCAGATAGACACACAGAGCAAGAAACAGAGAAACTACATTTTTTATATGCTGCAACTAAAATACCCTGCTTTTTTCAACATGGAATTT
The DNA here is from genome assembly GCA_034770075.1 of Aralia elata. Taxonomy (NCBI): domain Eukaryota; kingdom Viridiplantae; phylum Streptophyta; class Magnoliopsida; order Apiales; family Araliaceae; genus Aralia; species Aralia elata. The sequence goes on from CM068387.1 coordinate 62,280,856, forward strand.
TGCTGAGCCATGCATTGATCAATTACGTACATATAAAAGTGCAGATAGACACACAGAGCAAGAAATAGAGAAACTACATTTTTTATATGTTGCATGTTTATAGGTCTACATGTTTGACTAAAGAAGTATCACTCCCAATTGTTTGACTAAAGAAACTTATTTAAAGCTTTTGCTTTATGGGTATGGATGCTTTGAAATTGTTGAGCAGGGTTCAAGATTGTTATGGGTCTTTGTTGTCTTTCATTGGTGTGTTTTCTTTTGTTATGATTCTGTGAAAAAGTATAAATTGAAGTTTTGTTGTTTCAATAATTTGTTACATTAGTAACAAGTTTATAAATGCATTATTTAAATGACGAATATTGAATGGTATGTCGTTACTATCTACTAGTAACAATGTATTGTTAAAGGCCATATTATTTATAGCTTTGGTGACTCTTTCATAACAATTATTGAGTTTGTGTGAATGTTTGTTGCTAAGTCATTCGTTCACTCAATCGTTACGTTAGTTTGAGGTCTCGTGTGAGGTGTGACTGCTACATTTGTTGTTCTATCTATAGGAAATACAGTACTCTTACGTATTTGAAGCTGATATATGGTTAATAAGTGAAATTTTAGTGATTGTTAAATAAAGAGTATGGATAGCAATCTACTTCATAATACTTTCTGTAAATTATGAATATTGGCTGCGGAAATACCACTTAATTCTCAGAATTTGGAGAACATGATATCAGATTATTAGGCTTCTTGTTACATCAATTCCATTCATTTACTTGTTCTAGGTTCATGCATATTATGTTCATGCACGTGTAATTAATGTTAGGGATCAAAGAACTCTCTCATGACTTATATATATATATATATATATATATATATATATATAATGTGTATACACTTGGTTATTCAAAACTTAATTCTCAACCATATATTAAATTGAACTACTTTATTAAACTTATTATCTTTTTACTCAATAGTATTTTTCATTTGAGATATTCTATAATATAATTTTTAAAATTTTGAAATAAAGTTTAGAACATATAAAATATTAGAGAAAATAAAAAAGATGTATAAGTGGTAAACCTTCTTGTTCTAATATATAATTTAGTTTTGGCAAAACTAATGATTTAACCACTGTAGTTGGCACATTTTACTTAATACAGTATCGAACTTTTAATTTTTCAAATTACCCCATTGTACTAAGTATTATTTTTAAATTAGGTCACTCCGTTAAAAAAATTGAACGGACGTTAAATTACTTCAGATTTTTTCCTACGTGGCAACAAAAAAATAAAACTAAAAAAATATATATGTCGACGTGGAAATCCGTCCGTCACTGTGTAAAAAAAACAAAAAATTAAAGCTTGAATTTGTTTCCGGTAAATCTCAGTTTCCCCATCCTCTCTTCTTCCTCCGCCTCAGCCCACCATGCTGTAATTGGAAGGTATGATCTGGTGTGGGGATCTGATTTAGGGCTTTCATGGTGGTTTGGATCTTGATGTTATGCTATGGTGCTGTTTTGGAAGTCAAATCTGGTCTTATGCGTGCATATTGATAATCTATCAATTAATCAGATTTGGGTTGTTATTGATTTTTTTTTTTACTAATTTACACACCCCCCTCGCACACACACAACTTCTTGAACCCACTGGGCCAAATACCATGTGGCTGTTATTGATTCCCTTCTGATTTCTTCTCATTTATTTGTTTTTCCCTCTATGAAATCAGTTTGGGTAATTTACTGGTTTGGGTGCTCTGTTATTGCAAATTATTTTGAGTGTTGGATTTGAGATCCTTGCGGATTGCTTGTTGATGATCCGAGTGCTCCCCCGATCTGGACATCATGTTCGGTTTTAATTTCTTTTACATGTATCAGATTTGGGTTTTTTGATTTTCTTTTACATGTATCAGATTTGGGTTTTTTGATTTATGGTCTTGTCATAGACAGTCATGCATTTATGGGTGTTCTTAGTTTTGACGGAATCCATGGTGGTTGCCGGTTTGGGACTTCATCTTGCTGGTTGATATAATTGGTTTTGGGTCCTCTGTTTTCGCTGCAACTCATTTCGTTTTGAATTTGGGGTCCCTGCAAATCTGTGCTCTCTCAATCTGGACATTATACATCGATGACTCCTTGGATTTTGTCCATCAGTACGACGCATTGGCCGCCGTCAATGGTGTAGAGAGGAATTGAGAATGGTGGTTATGACGCCGAGACCTAATGCCGCGCGAGCTACATTGGTCAGTAATGACATTACTTGTTGGTTGCCACAGTGAATAAACCACTTGTGTTGTCAGTTTTCTTATTTTTCCTTTTCTGTTTTAAATCCACGTAGGAAAAAAAACCAAATCAATTTAACAGACGTGAGCCATAATTGACAGAATGACCCAATTTTAAAATACTAATTAGTTCAATGTGGTAATCCGAAAAATTAAAGGTTCAGTAGTGTAATAAGGAAAAGCTGCCAACTATAGTGGGAAAACCCTTAGTTTTGCCATTTCGTTTTCTATCTTATTAAAGTAATTATCCACAATATAGTTTATTGGTTAATTCATCTAATTCAAAAGATTTTATTTTGAGTTAAAATCAATTTACAAAAATTTAAAATAAAAAATATTAAAAACATTTAGTCAATAAACTACTAGATATTGTAAACTATTTTTTTTTTTAAAAAAACTTTCAATTAAAATAGGTAATTGATAAATATGTTAATATATTGGTTTCTCATTAATTAAGGACAATATAATCTCTTTGATATATAAGGGTGTGCAACAATCAATTTAGGGTGTGTATATATCACCACCCTATATTATATAGATATATTTATATATTAATGATTGTTTTGATATTTCACCAACTTTTCAATCAAAACTATGTCGTATTAGGTGCAGGCTACGTCGTATTAGCACACCACTATTTCTATCCAAACAATAATAATGGAGGAAACTTGACTTTAGTTCATGTGATCGTATGTGCAATTTTTTTCAAAATTTAACATCCATTCATTTTCTTAATAATTAAATTGTATAATAATTACAGTGAAGTGGGATTGGTTATAAACAAAAAAAAAAGAATTAAAATGAAAAATCATATGTAACTATGTCTTAAGACAAGACGTGCGGATCATGAACACTTTAATCAAAACAAAATGAAACTTTTTAATAAAAAGAAAGATTTAATCAAAATAAAATGGGATTCTTTTAATAAAAGAAAGAACGGAAAAATATTTTTGAGATTAATCCTGTGTTTTTCACTATGCTAATCGATATCAAAAATTTTGGGATTAGGGTCCCTTTTTTTAATATCACTTTTTTATATATATAATTAAGGACTTATTTTAAGACAATTTCGGGGGAGGTGATGAGAATAAAATCCCTAATCTTCTACTGCAGGGACTGGGTAGCTACCGCAACCTAATTCTCGAGATTAGTGTCTTTGCCTAGGGTGTTTATATATATATATATATACGCAGCGGATCAGGTCCGGACTCCCGGACCTGATCAAAATCCGGACCCTCCAATTTTTTTTTTTTTTTTTTTGCTTTTTTTTTAAAACAACTAATAAAAAATATATCGGTATTTTTGGTACTGAAAAAATTTGTTAATATAGTGTTTTGAGTATTATTTGGATACATATAACAAATAGTGTTGTACAGTCGGTACAACACTGTTTGTTATATGTATCCAAATCATACCCAAAACACTATATTAATAATTTTTTTCAGTACCAAAAATAACTATACATTTTTTATTAGTTGTTTTGCAAAAAAAAAAAAAAAAAAAAAAAAATTTGGAGGTCCGTATTTTATCAGGTCCGGGAGTCCGGACCTGATCTGGACTCATATACGCAGCGGATCAGGTCCGGACTCCCGGACCTGATCAAAATCCGGACCCTCTAATTTTTTTTTTTTTTTTTTTGCTTTTTTTTTAAAACAACTAATAAAAAATATATCGGTATTTTTGGTACTGAAAAAATTTGTTAATATAGTGTTTTGAGTATTATTTGGATACATATAACAAATAGTGTTGTACAGTCGGTACAACACTGTTTGTTATATGTATCCAAATCATACCCAAAACACTATATTAATAATTTTTTTCAGTACCAAAAATAACTATACATTTTTTATTAGTTGTTTTGCAAAAAAAAAAAAAAAAAAAAAAAAAAAATTTGGAGGTCCGTATTTTATCAGGTCCGGGAGTCCGGACCTGATCTGGACTCTATATATATATATAGCCTAACGGAGGTTTGTTTATGGGTCGGCTTGTTTTGGAACTAGGTTGGATTAATATTTATGTGCTTATGTTTATATGGTAAACTTAAACTCTAATTCAGCCGGTCTAACTTCAACTTCTATGTCCAAGTCCAACCCTTAGTAAAACAGTTGAATTAGTCCAACCCTTAGTAAAATAGCTGAATCCTTGCTCGCTCTTGAATTTCTTATCTTTATTTTTCAATTTAAATAGTTTCTATATCATTGGCATTAAGTGTAAAACAAATCTTTTTTAAAAAAAAATATACAACAAAAACTAAATCTTTTTTCTTGTAAAATTTTACAAGAAAAGTTTTTAAAGTATTTTTTTGCATGGTTAACGACAAATATTGTTTGTGCATCATAACAATTATTAAATTAAAGTGCGAGTAAATGATTTACTACATATAATATAATTTCAATTATATTTAAATAGTGTGGGTCAGAATATACTAAGCTAAATTAAATTCACTTTATCACTTTTGTTCCAGTTAGGAAATACACAAGCATACGCATTCACATTTTATTTTTATTTTTTTGTTTTGTTTTTTGTGCTTTTTGTTGTTGTTGTCGTCTTGATTTAGGGATGCAATACATTTACAATGAACTTCTATAATCAAATACACAATCACGTTTACAATATTAATAAATTACACTAACAATGAAAAATTACATTAATATTAATCAATAAAATTCATCAAATTTCACTTAAAAGAAAAAATTAAACTCGCATAAAAGTAAGAATTGAACTTGAAACCTGATGGTTTATGATAGAAATAAAATGTAAAAGCTAACAAAAACAAACTTAATTTTGAGACTTCTTAAGCACACATTTTATTGATCATCAAAGCAATTATTTATACAACTTATCAAAACAGAAAACGCATAAAGAATGCAGCTAAATCTGCTGCACGTTACATAATAGAAACTTCCAACAAAATAGCAGAAGAGTAGGTCAAGCCTAACAAACTTTGACAACTTCAATTCAACATGTGTTTTCTTAAACCTCAACAACTGAAACATCAACAACCCACTTAGCTCCACGTCAGCAGCTTCTAGGGCATCATTCAACAAAACCTAAAGGTCGATATTATCTCTGTATGCTGAGAGTACTTGAGCAGACATCGATCAAGGATAAACTTCAATAAGAGATCTCAAACCGAGTATGTGAGTTACCTTGTAATCACTAAAGCCAGCATCAAAGAAGAGTTTTGCCCAATCTTTCTCTTCTCTTTCTTTTCCCGCGTATAAAATCATCGTCAACATATCCGCGAATAACTGTGTTTCGATTGATTCATGGCTTCCTTTCCGATTGTCGACCATCATGTCTATGATAATCACCTTTCCTCCATTTTCCTTGCTTGGAATTGCTTCTCTGCATCGCTTCAATATTTTTATGCACTCCTCATCATTCCAATCATGCAGTATCCACTGTCATTTTCATTGCCCATATTAATATGCATTAACTAAAGGGCAATAAGAAACAAAAATAAAGTGGCCAAAGAAATTTATAATTATACCTTTAGTAAAACAACATTAGCAGGAGGAATAGCTTCAAACATGTCGCCCCCAACATAGCTCAAGTTGTTACTCCCTTCCAAACCAGCAACCACATGTGGGAGATCAAAATCAACGCATTGCAACTGTGGGAATGCTTCTGCAATGGCCTTCACCATGGTCCCTATGCCGCCCCCAACATCTACCAGTGATTTAATCTCCTCAAACACTCCTTTACACTCTTTAATCACCACACTTGATATCAACCGGGTATCACTAGCCATGGCATCATTAAAAAAATTGTTAAGGTTTGGTTCATGCCCCGCGTAGTCCCATATTGTTGTCCCATGAGCCATATGAAATGGGCTGGGAATATCATTTTGGAACACTCGCTCACATGGTGCCGTGGTTCTATCAAGATAGGATCAAGCATGGCTAGCAATAATGGTGTCACGCTTAAGGGTTCATTCTTAAGCAAGAGACGAGATGGCGGGGCAAGCAAATAACCTTCTTCTTCTTCATTTTTGGAGATCTTTTGCTTTTGAAAAAATCCAGAATGAATTAAAATGCGCATTAGACGGTAAATGCAATGCGATTTTGCCTTGTCGATTGGCAGAGCCCGGACTAAGTCCGAGAGTTTGATTGGTCCGCCATGGTTGTTGATGATATCTGGTATGTTGAGTTGAACGACACATTTGAGTGACATGGAGTTTATGAAGTTGAATATGTGGTTCCATATGTGAGCTTGAGCATGAAGCAACTCATTACTACCACCAGGGAATTCCATAATCTTATATATAGCTGGCTGCTTTTAAATGACAAGCAAGCAAGTTGTTATTGATTTCGTGATTTCGTGTTAACGTATGTATAGACTAGCTAGGTATATATAGGCCATATATGCATTAAACTGTTGGATTTTGATATAGAAAATGTGTGGTCTTAAATAAGTTTGAGTAGTACAGGTTTGAAATGATTAAAGATGCATTTTGAATTTTTAAAATTAATTTATGAAATTTTAAATTTTAAATTCGATACGATTAGTTTTTAGTATAAAAAAAATGTAAATAATGTATATTAGTTCAAAAGTAGTATTTATTACTTACATAATTTAAATAAAAATTTTAATTTCTAATTTTAAAATTTTAAAAATTAGCTTGAAAAAATTAAAATATATCTATAATTAAAATAGAGGTAATAAAATAATCAAAATATATTTACTTTTAAGGCATTCAAAACATACATAAACACGTGCTATTTGAAGTACCTTTGTGCTCTTTAAATGACCACTAAGAACCATTTGTCGGATAGCTATGGGTAATTGATAAATATGTTAATTGGTTTCTCATTAATTAAGGACAATATAGTCTCTTTGATATATAAGGGTGTGCAACAATCAATTTAGGATGTGCATATATCGCCACCCTATATTATACTCCCTCCGTCCCATAATATATGACGTTTTAGAGTTTGACACAACCATTAAGGAAATGATTGTATAGTATTAAATATAGTATTAATTGTCTATAATACCCTTTATCATAATTATCTCATACACACTCTCTCTCTCATTTGTAACATTTTTTCATGAGGGGTATATTTTCCCATGAGGGGTAATTTTAGAAAAATTGTAATTAATTCTCCTATATTATATAAAACGTCAAATAATTTGGAACAAATGAAATCATCTAAAACGTCATATATTATGGGACGGAGGGAGTATAGAGATATTTATATATTAATGGTTGTTTTGATATCTCACCAACTTTTCAATCAAAACTATGTCGTATTAGGTGCAGGCTACGTCGTATTAGCACGCCACTATTTCTATCCAAACAATAATAATGGAGGAAACTAGACTTTAATTCATGCGATCGTATGTGCAATTTTTTCCAAAATGTAACGTCCATTCATTTTCTTAATAATTAAATTGTATAATAATTATAGTGAAGTGGGGTTGCTTATAAACAAAAAAAATGGATTAAAATAAAAAATCATATGTAACTATGTCTTAAGACAAGACTTGCAGATCATGAACAATTTAATCAAAACAAAATGAAACTTTTTTATTAAAAAACATTAATCAAAATAAAATGGGACTCTTTTAATAAAAGAACGATGGGAAATTTTTTTTTGAGATTAATCCTATGCTTTTCACTATTCTAATCGATATCAAAAATTTGGGATTAGGGTCTTTTTTTTAATATCACTTTTTTTATATATAAGTAAGGACTTATTTTAAGACAATTTCGGGGGAGGTGATGAGAATAAAATCCCTAAGCTTCTACTGCAGGGACTGGGCAGCTACCACAGCCTAATTCTCGGGATTAGTGTCTTTGACTAAGGTGTTTAATATATAGCCTAACGTAGGTTTGTTTATTGGTCGGCTTGTTTTGGAATTAGGTTGGGTTAATATTATGTGCTTATGTTTATATGGTAAACTTAAACTCTAATTTGGCCGGTCTAACATCAACTTCTAAGTCCAAGTCCAACTCTTAGTAAAACAGCTGAATCCAAGTCCAACTTAACCCTGCTCGCTCTTGAATTTTATATCTTTATTTTTCAATTTCAATAGTTTCTATATCATTGGTATTAAGTGTACAACAATTTTTTTTTTTTTTAAATATACAACAGAAAAAGGTAGATGGCATTCCAAGACTTTTTTTGTAAAATTTTACAAGAAAAGTTTTTAAAGAATTGTTTTGCATGGTTAACGACAAATATTGTTTGTGCATCATAACAATTATTAAATTAAAGTGCGAGTAAATAATTTACCATATATAATATAATTTTAATTATATTTAAATAGTGTGGATAAAAATATAGTAGGCTAAATTAAATTTTACTTTATCACTTTTGTCCCCGTTAGCAAATACACAAGCATACGCACCGACATTTTATTTTATTTTATTGTTTTATTTTATGTGTTTTTTATTGTTGTAGTCTTGATTTAGGGATGCAATACATTTACAACAAACTTCTATAATCAAATACACAATCACGTTTACAATATTAATAAATTACACTAACAATGAAAAATTACATTAATATTAATCAATAAAATTCATCAAATTTCACATAAAAGAAAAAATTAAACTCACATAAAATTGAGAATTGAACCTGAAACCTAATGGTTTAAGACAGAAATAAAATGTAAAAGCTAACAAAAACAAACTTAATTATAAGACTTCTTAAGCACGCATTTTATTGATCATCAAAACACTTATTTATACAACTTATCAAAACAGAAAATACATAAAAGAATGCAGCTAAATCTGTGGCATGTTACATAATAGAAACTTCTAACAAAATAGCAGAAGAGTAGGTCAAGCCTAACAAACTTTGACAACTTCAATTCAACATGCATTTTATTAAACCTCAACAACTGAAACATCAACAACCCACTTAGCTCCACGTCAGCAGCTCCTAGGGCATCATTCAACAAAACCTAAATTAGTGGTTTTATAAACGTTTTATAAAAGAGTATATGAAAGTAATGTAGTTTGTTGTAGAAATTAGTGGTAATATTATTAAAGCATATTTAAACAAGTTAAAAAAGAGGGAAAGGGATCAATGTACAAAAAATCTACAACAATAAAGCACTATATACAACCATAATTTTGTTTTTCTTATTATATAATTATATATTATATTCACAATTATATTTTAAAAAAAGAAACAGAGAATCTGCAAGTGTCCCATGGAGTGAAAAATTAGGGGGCAGGTAACTACAATTTTCAATCCTTATTTGCAAGCTAATAAAAATATAATAATTCAATAATTATCTTTTCAAAATTTGGAATTTAATATATTTATTCTAAACTTAATTGATTATCCTAATAACTTTATATAGAAAATTTGAAAACATGCGTCTCGTGTTTCATGCAAGATTGGTGGACTTGTAATTTTCTTAAAAAGTCCAAACTTTTATCATGCAGATATTCTAAATGTTTATTATCTATTCACACTTAATACAAAACTGCAAACGTAAGAGAGCACAACAAAAAATAAATAAATACTCCATCTGTTATTAAAATTAAAGATGCATTTTAAAATTTTAAAATTAATTTATGAAATTTTAAATTCGATACGATTAGTTTTTAGTATAAAAAATGTAAATAATGTATATCAGTTCAAAAGTAGTATTTATTACTTACAAAATTTAAATAAAAATTTTAATTTGTAATTTAAAAATTTTATAAATCAGTTTGAAAAAATTAAAATATATTTATAATTAAAACAGAGGTAATAAAATAATCAAAATATATTTACTTTTAAGGCATTCAAAACATACATAAACACATGTTATTTGATGAAGTACCTTTGTGCTCTTTAAATGAGCACTAAGAACCATTTGTCGGATAACTATGTGGGTCCTCAATATGAATAACTAGGGGGTATATAAATAGAATAAGAAATATAATTGGAAAACTTTAAAATAAGAAAGAAAAAATTGTCTCATTTCATTATAATTATATTGAAACAAAATGAAAAAGACTCAAAAAGGGGAAGTATCTTGGTAATTGCTTGCCATCTATCATGTATGAGAAGAAATCATTATTTTATAACTTTTTTTTCCTCCTAATTTTTATCTTTTCTTTTTAATAAGATTTTTTTAAGTTTATCTTTTTTGAATTGGGTCCAAATATCACGTGATAGAGGAAGGCTGTGTCAGCCAAGCATGTGATTGGGCTGGGTTGGTCGGGTTGGGTTTGGTTCGCGTCCAAAAGCCAAAATCGACGGTGGTCAATAAAAATTATTATGTTCATGCACGTGTAATTAATGCGAGAGATCAAAGAACACACACACACACACACACACACACATATATATATATATATATATATATATATATATATATATATATATATATATATATATATATATATATATATATATAATGTGTATACACTTGGTTGTCCAAAACTTAATCCTCAACCATATATTAAATTGAACTACTTTATTAAACTTATTATCTTTAAACTACTTTATTAAACTTATTATCTTTTTACTCAATAGTATTTTTTCATTTGAGATATTCTATAATATAATTTTTAAAAATTTGAATTAAAGATTAGAACACATAACATATTAGAGAAAATAAAAAAGATGTAGAAGTGGTAAAACTTCTTGTTCTAATATATAATTTAGTTTCTATATTATTAAAGTAATTATCCACAATATAGTTTATTGGTTAATTCATCTAATTCAAAAGATTTTATTTTGAGTTGAAATCAATTTACAAAAATTTAAAATAAAATAAAAAATATTTAGTCAATAAACTTCTAGATACTGTAAACTATTTTTTTTATATAAAAAAATTCAGTTAAAATAGGTAATTGATAAATATGTTAATTGATTTCTCATTAATCATGGACAATATAGTTTCTTTGATATATAAGGGTGTGAACAATCAATTTAGGGTGTGCATATATCACCACCCTATATTATATAGATATATTTATATATGAATGGTTGTTTTGATATTTCACTAACTTTTCAATCAAAACTACGTCGTATTAGGTGTTGTTTGCCTAATTTTATCACTTAGGAAATACACGCAAGCATACGCGATCGACTAGCAATATAATGGCAAGAAGAGTATCGTTCCCACGGAGAAATTAATTAATAATAATTACCAAGTATTAACTTTTAACCAAATTAATTTTATTTAAACAATTGATTTAAATTATAAAATATAATCTAATTAAAGTTAACAACTACGTTAATCTACTAACAAGGATTTAAATCAGATTAAAAATACTTAAGAATATTATAACTTCCACCAATGTTCTGTTTCAATCTTATCACTTCATGTTTAATTACTTCAATTATCCTTGATTGTTAATCAAGAACCCATTAGCATGCATAAGCACATTCCTATGATCTTATAAACAAATCTTCCTAAATCTAATTAAAATTAGAATTAGAAAGAACATCATAGCTAATCAATCAACTCACTATATTTCTATGTGAACTGAAATTAACAAGGATTTCACGTTCAGGTTCTCCTTCAGTTTACATAAGGCATATAGGTATATTTCTATCATATACACAAATTACGAATTCCATCTCATGCAGAAAAAATAATCATATGATATCACTACAAGAAACAGAATTAAATCCGAAGAAATAAATTACGTCGATAGTAATACAATTAATCTCGACGGAATATTCAGTCGAAATTAATTTCGTCAACTTTAAGTTATCTGCGACAGAAGTCCGTCGAAAATAAGTATCCGTTTTGGCGGCAAAGATTCTCGCAAGCACGATAGTTAAAACTGACGAAATGGATATAGGATTGACGAAAATTCCGACAAAGTTAGAGTATAATCGACGGAATTCCATCGAAAATAAACGAAACCCTATTTTCATTTAGCAGCTGCCGCATATTTCACTTCTCATTTCTTCTCTCTCTACCATTGTTGCTCTCTCTCTCTCTTTCTCTTTCTCTACACTCTCGCCACCCACCTTAAACTTCCGGCCGGTTCACTCCACCTCCCCACCTCCGTTCGCAAAGTCGTCAGTGCTCTCTCTCTCTACCATTCGGTCAAGTATTTTTGTGCAGTACAGGTTCTCTCTCTGTCATTTTTTTTATCCGAAATGCATAAATTGGAGCAGAGGTAGTGATTTCAGATGTCAATTTTGGTACCATGATTTTGTGCAACTATTTTATGTAATTTGTATAATTACACTTAACCCTAATTTGTCCAATTTGTATAAATTGGTTTGATTTTGGCCCTAACTGAGCATAAATTTGAAATAATTTTGGCCTACCTCAGCATACATTGAATATGGTTATATATGTATATTGAATTGGGGCTGGACATTGGTTTTTATTCATGATCATGGTTTGAGCAGTTATTCATTTTGATTACTGGCATCTGAAATTGTGGCTCAACTTGTATATTAGAATATTTTTGATATGAATTGATTGGGGCTATGCATAATTTTGTTGTTTTTGTTTTATTGATATGAATTGATTGGCTCAGCTTGTCATATATGAATTGCTTGAGATTTTGATGATATATATATTTGTAAGGTACTGTAATTCATTCTATTTCATTCTGATAATTATAATTAATGAATTTGAATTTGTGTAGTGGTAATAATCAGTATATTGTTTATGACGGTGAGAGATTAATAGTGTGATATTTACAATTTTTGACGAAATTCCTGACGAAATTTTTGATATACAATAATTTAATTAAAATAAAATAATTTAATGAAAATAAATTATAACATAATATAATATAATATAAAATAAATTAATTGATATAAAATAATTTAATTAATATAAAATAATTTAATTAAAATAAATAATTTAATTAAAATAAATAATTTAATGAAAATAAATTATAATAAATTAAATAATATAATATAATGTAATACAAAATAAATTAAAGAAAAGAAAATGGAACTAAATGAATTAATAACTTAAATCATATCTAGTAAATAAATAAAATAAATTAAAATAATTTACAATAAAATAAAATTAAATAAAATTAAATAAACTAAACTAAAATAAATTAATTAAATTAAAATAAAAATAAAACAAAACAAAATAAAATAAAATACTAAGTAGTATTTGCTTAGTCTTCCACGTCTAAATTAAACCGAATATGCTTGACACATGTAGTATATTATACTTAGGAGCTTTAGTAAACTAAGTAGTATTTGTTTAGTTTTTCACAACTAAATTAAATTGAATATGCTTGACACACCATGTAGTATACTTAGGAGTTTTAATAAACTAAGTGGCATTTACTTAGCTTTAATTCAACATGTAAAGTAAACTGAATATGTTTGTCCATGTAGTATATATATAGTTAGGAGCTTAGAAACTCGTTTGACATTCACTCAATAAGAGTGAATGCCGAATAGTCCCCAGTTTGGGACTGTTCCTGCATGTTATGTTTCTCACGTAGGTCGGTGCCAAATGGCTTGTCTACATGTTCTTTAAGTGCATACTTAGACTAAGTTGTCTTGGTCTATTTCGTGTACTTGGAGACAATGGGAAGGTGCTACCGAAATTTTTTTGGAATAAAAGAAATGTGGTCAAAATGTTGGCACTATTGACGAGACACATCCAAGAACGGGATAGAAGCCTAACCCCTGTAGAGTGGATATACTGTTGTATAGAATTCATACATGGACCACATACATGAATATTTCTGTTATAATTGTGTATTTTCTTCAATTAAAGATGTCAGTCAACCGCAGTTGGATGTACCGTAGGATACGGGTTGATGGAAAGGGATTAGTTGATGCGTACCATGCATAACGGGGTACGCAATTTTATGAACAAAGCAATAGAACATGTTGATGATCCGAACGAAAAGATGATATGCCTGTGTCTCAAGTGTAAAAACATGATCTGGAAGACTGTCGACGAAATTAAATTCGACTTATTTTCACGTGGGTTTGTGGATGGGTATTCGATATGGATTCATCACGGGGAATCAGCTGTTTTGAGAGAACTATCCGACAGTGTAGATCGACCAACTAGTTCATGGAGATTCATACGCCGATAATTATGATGTCGTGGAGATGTTGGTCGATGCTTATGGCCCTACTAATATTGACTGGGCTGAGAACGAGCATTCGTCAAGTAGTGCTCAATAAAATCCTAATGATACAACTGCTACCTTTTACACAATTCGATCTGAATCGGGGGTCCTACTGTATCCTAGAAATGATAAGCACACTAGACTTTCTGCAGTGATGAAGCTCTTATACTTCAAGAATGAACATGACTGTAGTGAGAGAGGTTTCAATGATTTGCTTGTTATTATCAGAGAGAATTTGATCACTGACAGTACGAGCTGGATTCGTAGATTTAAAACTCAATGTCATGCATCTGCATTTGCATTTGATGTCATAGAATTTCATAAGAAGATATAACAAAACTCGCATCATTCTGTATTAATAAAATGCTAATCAAAATGATAAATTTTAATTAAAATGCAAACTCAAAATAGTATTAATAAATTTCATTATCCTATATATATATATATATATATATATATATATATAGTAGCTTTTAAATGACATGCAATTGATTTCGTGTCAAGTTTGAACCTCAATAACAATTGATCTCTATTGACTAAAATTAAATTGTTTGAAATAGTTTTAATTAATTATATTGACTAAAATTAAATATTTTTAAAATTAAAAAATAGTTAAAGTTTATTTTAAAAATAAATATTAATCTTACATTTTAGAGACGAAAGAGTATATGAAAGTAATGTAGTTTGTTGTAGAAATTAGTGGTAATATCATTAAAGAATATTTAAACAAGTTAAAAAAGAGGAAAAGGGATCAAAGTACGCAAAAATCTACAACAATAAAGCACTATATACAATCATAATTTTGTTTTTCTTATTATATAATTATATATTATATTCATAATTATACTTTAAAAAATAGAAACAGAGAATCTGCAAGTGTCCCATGGAGTGAAAAATTAGGGGGTAGGGAACTACAATTTTCAATCCTTATTTTCATGCTAATAAAAATATAATAATTCAATAATTATCTTTTCAAAATTTGGAATGTAATATATTTATTATAAACTTAATTGATTATCGTAATAAACTATGTATAGAAAATTTTCAAACATGCAGCTCGTGTTTCATGCAAGATTGGTGGATTTGTAATTTTCTTAAAAAGTCCAAACTTTTATCATGCAGATATTCTAAATGTTTATTATATATCTACACGTCATACAAAACTGCAAACGTAGGAGAGCACAACAAAAAATAAATAAATGCTCCATCTGTTATTAAGATTAAAGATGCATTATGAATTTTTAACCATCTGCAATGTAAAACCATCTGCGCTTAACATGAATATTGGCTGCGGAAATATCACTTAATTCTGAGAATTTGGAGAACATGATATCAGATTATTAGGCTTCTTGTTACATCAATTCCAGTCATTTACTTGTTCTAGGTTCATGCATATTATGTTCATGGACGTGTAATTAATGCTAGGGATCAAAGAACACTCTCATGCCATAATCCAAAACTTAATCCTCAACCATATATTAAATTGAACTACTTTATTAAACTTATTATCTTTTTACTCAATAGTATTTTTTCATTTGAGATATTCTATAATATAATTTTTAAAAATTTGAATTAAATATTAGAGAACATAAAATATTAGAGAAAATAAAAAAAATGTATAAGTGGTAAAACTTCTTGTTCTAATATATAATTTAGTTTTTTATCTTATTAAAGTAATTATTCACAATATAGTTTATTGGTTAATTCATCTAATTCAAAAGATTTTATTTTGAGTTGAAATCAATTTACAAAAAATTAAAATAAAAAATAAAATAAAAAACATTTAGTCAATAAACTTCTAGATACTGTAAACTATTTTGTTTAAAAAAAAACTTTCAATTAAAATAGGTAATTGATAAATATGTTAATATATTGGTTTCTCATTAATTAAGGACAATATAATCTCTTTGATATATAAGGGTGTGCAACAATCAATTTAGGGTGTGCATATATCACCACCCTATATTATATAGATATATTTATATATTAATGGTTGTTTTGATATTTCGCCAACTTTTCAATCAAAACTAAGTCGTATTAGGTGTTGTTTGCCTAATTTTATCACTTAGGAAATACACGCAAGTATACACGATCGACTAACAATATAATGGCAAGAAGATTATCGTTCCACAAAGAATTAAATAATAATAATTACCAAGTACTAACTCTTAACCAAATTAATTTTATTTAAACAATTGATTTAAATTATAAAATAAAATCTAATTAAAATTAATAACTACGTTAATCTACTGGCAAGGATTTAAATTAGATTAAAAATACTTAAGAATATTATAACTTCCCCCAATGTTCTGTTTCAATCTTATCACTTCCTGTTTAATTACTTCAATTATCCTTGATTGTTAATCAAGAACTTATTAGCATCCATAAGCAACTTCCGACGATCTTATAAACAAATCTTCCTAAATCCAATTAAAATTAGAATTAGAAAGAACACCATAGGTAATCAACTCACTATATTTCTATATGAACTGAAATCAACAAGGATTTCACGTTCAGGTTCTCCTTTAGATTACATATGGCATTTAGGTATATTTCTATCCTATACACAAATTACGAATTCCATCTCATGCAGAAAAAAATAATCATATGTTATCACTACAAGAAACGGAATTAAGTCCAAAGAAATAAATTACGTCGATAGTAATAAAATTAATCTCGATGGAATATTCAGTTGGAATTAATTCTGTCGACTTTAAGTTATCTGCGACGGAAGTCCGTCGAAAATAAGTATCCGTTTTGGCGCCAAAGATTCTCGCCAGCGCGAAAGTTATATAAAACTGACGGAATGGATAGAGGATCGATGAAAATTCCGTCGAAGTTAGAGTATAATCGACGGAATTAATTTCGACGGAATTCCGTCAAAAATATACGAAACCCTATTTTCATTTAGCAGTTGTCGCAGATTTCATTACTCATTTCTTCTCTCTCTCTCTCTGCCATTGTTGCTCTCTCTCTCTCTGCACCATCGCCATCCACCTTAAGCTTCCGGCCGGTTCACTCCACCTCCCCACCTCCGTTCGCAAAGTCGTCGGTGTTCTCTCTTTCTCTACCATTCAGTTAAGTGTTTTTGTGCAGTACAGGTTCTCTCTCTGCCATTTTTTTATTCGAAATGCATAAATTAGAGCAGAGGTAGTGATTTCAGATGTCAATTTTGGTACAATGATTTTGTGCAACTAATTTATGCAATTTGTATAATTACAGTTAGCCCTAATTTGTGCAATTGTATAATATTGGTTTGATTTTGGCCCTAGCTAAGCATAAATTTGAAATAATTTTGGCCTACCTCATCATACATTGAATATGGTTATATATGTATATTGAATTGGGGTTGAACATTGGTTTTTATTCATGATTGTGGTTTGAGCAATTATTCATTTTGATTACTGGCATCTGAAATTGTGGCTCAACTTATATATTAGAATATTTTTGATATGAATTGATTGGGGCTAAGCATAATTTTGTTGTTTTTTATTTTACTGATATGAATTGATTGGCTCAGCTTGTCATATGAATTGCTAGAGATTTTGATTATATATATATATATATATATATATATATATATATATATATATATATTTGTAAGGTACTATAATTCATTCTAATTCATTCTGATAATTGTAATTAATGAATTTGAATTTGTGTAGTGGTAATGATGAGTATATTGTTTATGATGGTGAGAGATTAATAGTGTGATATTTGCAATTTCTGATGGAATTCCCGATGAAATTTTTGTCAGAATTATTTGACATAAATTAATTGATATAAAATAATTTAATTAAAATAAAATAATTTAATGAAAATAAATTATAATAAATTAAATAATATAATATAATGTAATACAAAATAAATTAAAGAACAGAAAGTAGAACTAAATGATATAACTTAAGTCATATCTAATAAATAAATAAAATAAATTATAATAAAATAAAATAAAATCAATTAAAATAAAATAAAATAAAATAATTTAAATTAACTTAACTAAATTTAAATAAAATAAAAAAATAAAATAAAACAAAATAAAAATAAAATAAAACAAAACAAAATAAAATACTAAGTAATATTTGCTTAGTCTTCCACATCTAAATTAAACTGAATATGCTTGACACATGTTGTATACTTAGGAGCTTTAGTAAACTAAGTAGTATTTACTTTTACCAAAAATTAGATTTCGCAAGCCAGATAAAACAAACTCTGGTTGAAATAATCTGAATGCAAAAATTGTTACATATATAATACTTAATTGCCTCTACAATAATATGAAGAAAAATTATTATATTCCAATATCAGGAACATACCAATTAGCAGAAACTACAAGCAGTATTAAGCCAATCTTTTACCCTAAACTTGAGCTAAATTCAACAGTAAATAATTCCTAAAAATGTAATGTTGTAACCACTAAAACCAACTTCAGAGAAGAGTTTTGTCCCATCTTTCTCTTCTCTTTCTTTTCCTGTGAGTAAAATCATCATCAACATATCGAAGAATGTGACGCCCCCAAAATAGGTCCACACAACCCATTTTGAGTCGCCAATTACATTCTACAAAAGTACAAATATGAATTTTCCCATTTACAACTAATATCTATCGTGCAAAATACGACAATACACATACTGTGACTTTCAATACAAATACAACTTAAATTCTCAATACACTTATTGTCACACTAATAATAATGTATTGAGATACTTCTATTGTCTCGGACCATCACTCCATTTCCCGGCTAGTCCCCGCTACACTCTCATTTTCTAAGGAGAACAATGGAACAAAAAGGAAAAGGGTGAACACAAATAGCCCAGTAAGGAAAATCATGACTAAGATAATGAAGAATAAATTATCTTTAGCCTTCAATAGTAATAATCAGAGATTTAAAGATATTATAATTGTTCAACAACAACAACTGCAGCGGAACGAACAATCCATTAAAAGAATCAAGTAGATTATAATATCTACCATCTTCTATCAGTTAAAGATTCACCTCCAATATTTTATCCCTGTAACACTAATCAACAGTTCTTGTTTATGAACATCCAAATCAACAGTTTATGTTCTACAACCTCTCTTTGCACTACGTGCCAAAGATATTTATTTGTAACATCGCCGGTCATGATCATGCCAAACGCCAGTTCATCTTTGCACTACGGGCCAAAGAGAACTTTCACCATCAACCTTTGTCTGTAACACCAAAAGTCATGATTATACCAATATACAGTTTGGTCATAATCATGCCACGCCAGTTCATCGTTGCACTACGGGCCAAAGAGAACTATCGCCATAATTTGAGTATGAAGATGACGACAATGATATAAAATAAACATAGTGAGATTAAGGATAAATATTAGAGATTTAATTTATCCAGTGTCAAAGATTGTCCAAATTGCTAACATGATGACCAAAATATGGAGTCAAATTCAAGAATGATATTCAAGATTCATATTCCAAAGATAACGATAAAACTTTCAATAGAAAGATGTTGGTAAAAATATTTGATGAAGCACAAACTATTAAGGATATTTTACTAATTTCAAGGATTTTCAGCATTTAATAATGAGGTTTTGGAAACAAACAATAATTTCTTATCATAAATGGAGAAATGTGACACCCCCAAATCCGGGTACCTTAACCCTCGAATTCGGTGCTCACGATCCAACACATACATCATATAAACTACCCATTAAATAAACATTATATAAGATAATCCTTAATAAAAGGTTACATACATAGACGTATCCCAGGTCAACTAACCCTTAATAACATAATAACAGCGAAATAATATAAATAAATTCATTACATAATTCATCACAAGTAGAAGATCGACTACGAGTCGTCTATTCATGCATCTTGCCTTTGCCCTTGCTTGAAGATGGTTCCTCAGACTTCTTATTCTTAGCTGAAATGTTTTGTGCAAGGGTGAGCAAACAAATTGCCCACAAGTAGAAAAATATACAATAAACAATATATAATTGAGCAAATGCTTATTCATTGGAATCAATCAACTCATAATCAAAAGCTTGTGAATTCAATGGAATAATCGTCTGTTAAATGAAATCATCGATATTGAGTTCTGCTGTAAATACTGGGGGTCTCAAGACCACGAACTATGTCCTAGGTTTACAAGCATATATACTGTAACCTTTATCAGCCTGATGGTTGTGGACTATCCATCTCGTACTCCAGGTGATCAGCCTTTTGTACTATGTATTGTGCACAAACATATTATCGCTATTGCGTAGTTCGAAATTATAGTTTCCGATAACATCTGCCCTTTATATAGGGTTGTTCATCTCAGCTTTATCATAGGAATCCGCACCAAAGACAAATTAGTTTGGAATAACATTAGAAAAAATTCTAATCTTTTAGAACGTTCATCGACTATGTACTAGCCGAATCAAAAACAATCAAAGATTTAATAACAACATCATCTCGAATAATTACAATAAATATGCCATGATTCAATAACTTATATTTGAACGAGTATTATTCATCAAAGTAATGCTTTCAGAAAAGAATTAGAAAGCTTGCATGTCCATAGGAAACTCGCACAAATATGAAAGAACTGTACGGTTTAAGAAACTTTGCTTAATATTAAAGTATAAGCAAAAGTTAGAGAACTTGCCTTGCGTGTTCGCTACAAAGTTATGATATATGTTCTTCAAATATCCTACACAATATTATTAATAATAACATACCAATTAGTCACATATAGACTTCACATAAGAGTTTACAACTTTTATTATAAGTCACATTTCATGTTGTTCGCGTTTTATAATAACGCGACCAATCTTCAAAAATGTCTCTCGGCATTCGAAAATGACACGACCCGCTTATCGCCCCCTTATGATATTTTACTTCAAAATATATCATTGCTCAAAATTCATTTCAATCCAAGTTATAAAACTCATTTTCGCAGTTTTTCATTAACAAAACATTGTTCTTGTTTTTATCATATCTCATTCGTTACTCATTCGTTTTTGTTCATTCTTACGTCAAATTAAATCTTATCCAGTGTACTTTAACACTAGCTAGGCCTTGGTTCCAGCCCCTTCTTCAATAAAAATAGATTTTTATTTTTTTTCAAGCAACGTCAGATTGCTCCAAAAACCTGGCCAGCTTTACCCTCGCTCGCTAAAACAGTCATAACTAATTCATTTCAAAAGCTTTTTGAGCGATTCTTACGCCCACGCGAAGCTAACTTCTGGGGCTACAAGTTTCATTTTTACACCACTGTCAAATTCTTAACACACGAGACCAGAAAATTCGTACAAGAAGCATGTCAGAATCTGTCCATTTCTACGTTTTAGCTTTATCCCATCTCGCTAAAAAAATCATAACTAATTCGTTTTAAGCTCGTTTCAGTTCATTCCAACTGGGTTGTCTTCGTATCTCAGAGAAGTATAACATATAACCTTCAAACTAAATTTTTAAACGTAACAACACAACCATAATAACCTCTAAACAGTCCAAAATGTCTAAAATCAGTCCATAGGTCCATTTCTTTCTCCTTTACGCATATGATCGAATTTGTTTGCTTTTGGTTCCACTTGTAAGTTGTTACTAATTTCTTTTAACACTTGAAATAACTTATATGAATTCTTTAATAACTTATGCAACTAAAATAACAACTAACCATGAAAATCTAAGAAATGAAGGTTTAAAGCTTTAGAGTTAATTCATTACCTCTTGGCTCCTCTTTTGCTTGGCTAGAGAGTATAAAATGCTTGCTTAAACTCCTTGCTTCTCCTTGATCTTTTGGACAGTTTGCATTAAGTTCTTCGAAGACCCATTTCACTCTCTCTCTAGAAAGCTTAAGCTTTAATGGAAGTTTTGGAGATTAATGGAGGTTAAGGATGAAATGGAGGTGGATAATGGTTCATATAAGCTAGATAGCTTCACTCTTCTTCTTCAAAACACAAATGTACTTCCTCCGTTCTTCTCCCGATGGCTTCTCCGGTGGTAGTTTTCTCTCTCTCCCTCTACTGTTAGTGTGATAACTGAGCTTAGCCAAGAATGAAATGCATTTTGAGAATAAGAGAGTTTCATTTGGTTTATCAAATGGAAGAGGAAAGGTTGGAGAAGTTGAGCCGTCGGCGTCGTTTGGTATCCTCAAGTTTTTGCGTGCAAGTCCCTTCCTCTCTCCTTCCTTATTAGTTAACAAATGTCATGCATGGTTTTCTTCTTTCTCTCTCTTCTCTAATTGGTTAATCAAATGTCATGCATGGTTTTAATGAATAAAAAAAATAAACACCCACTTGCATTTCCTTGCATTTCCGTAGCTCACATTTGTTCCTAAATACTAAAAATTCATAACCCATTTATTATCCATTAGACCAATTTTTTTGACATCACAAATTGGATTTTAAACTGGGTTTATTAAAGAAATAAATAAACATTTAATTCCTACATATATTTGGTTAACACATAAACACCAAATAAATTATTCTAAAATTAATAGTACTCATTAAAATATTTATTCAATAAATATTTATAACTATATTACGAAATTTAACTCGGGTAACGATCGTTACAAGAAATATGAAAGAAAACGATATCCCTTGAAGAGTACAAAAGAAATGATATTCTATATGAGTATGAAAGAATATACGAAACTGCAAATGGATTTTCACCCGTCATGCGGTCGTTCGCGCAGACAGATCATTTGCATAACTTAATAAAGAATGAATACGAAGGGTTATTCACCAGGCATGCGTCAATCCGCACGGACAGGTTATTCCCACAGATTAATAAGGAATGAATACGGAGGGTAATTCACCAGGTACGGTACTCCGTACAGACAGGTTATTCCCACAAATTAATAAGGAATGAATACGAAAGGTTATTCACCAGGCATGCAATAATTCGCACGGACAGGTTATTCCCACAGATTAATAAGGAATGAATAACAACCCTTATGAGTATGAAGTAAAATAATATCACTTGCGAATATGAAAGCAAATGATATTACATACGAGTATGAAATAAATGATATCTCCTACCTTAGTTAACAAGTAAGTGGATGTTGCTTTCTATGAAGTTTACTAACTTGGACAATACTTGTATAGCCCAGCAGACTAAGAGAGAACATAAGAAATTTAGAGCGTAGAAGGAAGTATAAGCAAGGAAGTTGTGAATTTTCTTAAGATAATCCTTCCTATTTATAGGAAAATCAAGGTGAGGGCATTTTGGTCTTTTCTCTAACTTTTCTCGGTTTATTACACTTATACCCTTGACATATTCTTTTAATATACTTTATACCTTAGTATATTCTTAGAATATGCTTTCTCTTAGGTTTTTAACCCTAAGATAAAATAAAAACTGATTTAAATATTTACTGACGGTAAGTCACTATTGAATGACCTGTGGGTCCCATGGAAGAAACAAAATCTGAAGAAATTATTCCACGAAAATAATTTGTGGGTCCCACCGATCAAATAGTTGTGGGTCCCACGGAATAAAGTGTGGGTCCCACAGAAATATAAGTTAACTTACAACAAACTCTCACGTATTTTTAAGCAACACTATTTCAGACTTTCAACAATTATTCACCATTAATATTATAGACTTATAATATTTTCAACCAGATCATTCCCAGAAAAAGGGGGCCTTCCGTATAAACGGTGCGCAATTAAATAACCTCTTTCCTTGATAGAATTTCTAGATATTGTCAATAATGCTAAAATATCATATCAAATAATATGAGTTACAGTGTCGTAACAAATAATAAAAAGTACTATGTAAATGCTACTGTAACAATTATTGAATCAAAATACTGTGCAATTACTACTTTATAAATTATTGAATCAATATAATAAAATATTGTGCAACACCGTGTGCTACTGTGGAGTACCGTGTACTACTATAGAATAACGCGTTTTATTGTTCTTTTTATTACCAGGTATTTCAACAGTTGCAGGTGATAATACTGTTGACAAAATACTGTCGTTTTTAGTATCCGACAATTAGTCGTTATGGGGGGCCCACCACCGTTGACAATTTGTATAAAAATATTAATACTGTCGTTTTTCGTATCCGACAATTAGTCGTTGTGGGGACCACCAATATTTTGTTATTCGGCACTGTCGTACGTTACCGAGTATAATATTTTCCAAACAGAAAGAATATTCCCCGACATACTGTATATCAGATAATTTGCATATAACACCCTTAACTATAACATTATATCATTTAAGTACTTTACTGTATAGAACAATAATCATAAAGAGATATAATAAACTTTTATTTTATAAAGTCGGGGTCTTACTAAGAATAACTGTGTTTCGATTGATTCATGGCTTCCTTTCTGATTGTTGACCATCATGTCTATGATAATCACCTTTCCTCCATTTTTCTTGCTTAGAATTGTTTCTCTGCATCACCTCAATATTTTTACACACTCCTCATCATTCCAATCATGCAGTATCCACTGCCATTTTCATTGCCCATATTAATATGCATTAACTAAAGGGCAATAATAAACAAAAATAAAGTGGCCAAAGAAATTTATAATTATACCTTTAGTAAAACAACATTAGCAGGAGGAATAACTTCAAACATGTCGCCGCTAACATAGCTCAAGTTGTTACTCCCTTCCAAACAAGCAACCACATGTCGGAGATCAAAATCAATGCATTGCAACTATGGGAATGCATCTGCAATGGCCTTCGCTATGGTCCCTGTGCCGCCCCCAACATCTACCAATGACTTAATCTCCTCAAACACTCCTTTACACTTTTTAATCACCACACTTGATAACAACCGGGCATCACTAGCCATGGCATCATTAAAAAAATTGTTAAGGTTTGGTTCATGCCTCGCGTAGTCCCAGAATGTTGTCCCACGAGCCGTATGAAATGGGTTGAGAAGATCATTTTGGAACCACTCGCTCACATGGTACCACGGTTTTGTCAAGATAGGATCAAGCATGACTAGCAAAAATGGTGTCATGCTTAAGAGTTCATTCTTAAGCAAGAGACGAGCAAATAATCTTCTTCTTCTTCTTTTTCATTTTTGAAGATCTTTTGCTTTTGAAAAAATCCGAAATGAATTAAAATGCGCATTAGTCGGTAAATGCAATGCGATTTTGCCTTGTCGATTGGCAGAGCACGGACTAAGTCCGAGAGTTTGATTGGTTCACCATGGTTGTCGATGATATCTGGTATATTGAGTTGAACGACACATTTGAGTGACATGGAGTTTATGAAGTTGAATATGTGGTTCCATATGTGAGCTTGAGCATGAAGTAACTCATTACTACCACTAGGCAATTCCATAATCCTATATATAGTTGCTTTTAAATGGCAAGCAAACAAGTTGTTATTGATTTCGTAATGTCGTGTCAAGGACTAGCTAGGTATATATAGGCCAAATATATTAAACAAACACCATTGGAAACATTTCCAACCCTAAATTTCTTTATTCTTAGAATATCACTAAGAAGTTGCTCTTGCAGCTAAACTAGGCCATTTTCTTCTTGTGAAACTTCTCTAACATTAGCAAGAAAGCAGATGCCTTCAAAAGACCTAAATATTTTATTGAAGACAACTTTAGCAATGGCTGTTTTGCCGATCCCGGATCTCCCATAAATCCCAACAATTTTGACACCATCTGTATGAACTTTTAATAATGATATTACGTCGTGAACAAGAGATTTTATTCCAAATGGATGGTTGCAATAGACAAACGCATGTTGTTTACTTCAAATAGAACATGATCAACAATTTCCTGGATAAGATTTGCTTCATGCCTAACACGTATTATGGAAAGAACATATTACAAACTTCACAAATTAAAGAAAAAAGGTTATAGTTACACCACATCACACACGTTTTGAGGACCAATTGCAACTAATTATTTTTCAAAATATATTTTTCAAATTGTAATGATTAGAGTCTCTTTTTTCCTCTCTCTCTATCTCTCTTAATAATAATTAGATTAAATGTGATAGCTTGTTGTTAAGGCCTCTTATCTTACTGTGCAATGTCACATGTTTGAGTCTATTGCTCAATAAAGTCAGAAGTAGCATAAACGCTACATGAAGAAAAGTTTCACCTAGGTTTCCCCTAGTTCCCGTCATGGTTCCTTCTCTAGGCTCTCCCTAGGCCCCTAGGATTGAAATTTATCCTTAGAATTATGAAATTGTAATAGTATAGATTTTCAAAAAAAAAATCATAATTGAATCTAGGGACAATCCTTTAGTTAGTCCTTAAACAGTTTTATATATTTAGTCCCCTAACTAATATGTTTTGCATACTTCACAAACTATATTAGTGTTTAACCATCAAACTATATATAGTTGGTTTTCATATTTAGCTCCCAAGCTATAGGTATTTGTCAGATTTAATCCTCAAATATAATTATTTTTCATGTTTAGTTCCCTTTAATTGTTATATTTTTTGTGAGATCAGACTAAGATGACAAAAATTATGAAGTTTGAGGACGAAATACACAAAAAAATATAACTAGGAGACTAAACGTGAAAAATAAATATAATTTTAGGGATTAATTAAGGGATTATCTCTTGAATCAAAGTAGGTCTTTATCTTGTCCAATCAGAATATTCCTACGAAAGGTCAACATGATATATCTCCAACAATGATATTATGTGGTACAAATCATATGCAGAGTTCTAATATCAAGAATTGATATTCCACAAGGAAGATTTTATGAATTCTCTCTTACATTATTAATTAGTTAGTGTTTAACAAATTCACTTTTGGAATAACAACTTAATTTCTATTAAATTTGATTCAAACAATAAACGGTTTGCCCTTTTACACACTAATTTCACACTAGATAATAAATCTAGCATTCCTTGATTATAAGTAGATGAAAGCTTACCCATTTTCATCAAGATTGTTTCCTGATAAATTTGCAGCTCCAGCTAGCGTAGCTCTCCACATGTCTACCTTAACCATGTCAGCCACGAAACGTTTCTTATGTCTTTTAAAAGCTTGTTCAAAACTCCCAATTTGGTAACATACATCCTTTGGATCAACCTTAACAAATACAAGAAGAACCAACTGTGCAATTGTTTTCATACATTTGAATATCTGTACGAGCTCCTCAAGGCACCATGGCGAAGAAGCCTAGTTTTTCGAGAAAATAACGATTGAAATATTTGATTCTTGAATGAAGAGTGTCAATGATATTTCTTCACCTCTTGAATATTTGATTCTTGAATCGCTTTGAAGAGTGTCAATGATATTTCTTCTCCTCTTGGTAGCTCACGATCATCTATAAAGGTTCGGATTCCAACTCAATCTAGAGCTGCTTATAAATGACCGTGAAATTATTGCGTGTATATATTCCTCAAAAGCTCAAGAAGACATTCCAAAGAAAAAGAAAATGAAGAAGTAATAATGGAGTCAGTTTTATAACTTGTTGAATCCATAAACAGAGATTAAGGGATAAATTGGTTTTAGGGTTTAGAGTTTAGGATTTAATGTTTAAATTGGAGAAACTGATTAAAATGGCTATGGAAGAAGCCATGGACAAAAGGATTGATGTTAAAATGGCTATCGAAGAAGCCATGGGAGTAGACTTTGTGGAGAAGACCTGCAAGTCTTTTTGCAAACTTTTCTTGGTGATTTCCAAGCAACTTGGAAAATAATTATTCAACTTGGCTTAGCCCGTGAAGGGTGGACAGAGTTATAAAGTGTGGACTTAAGAGTTATAAAATTTACAAATATTAAGTATATTTTTGTCTTTAAAAATACTTAAGTTATTAGACATTATTTCTCCAAGTAAAATTTTTGTAATAATAAAGTTTTACTAGTTAAAGTTCAATATTGTAAATGTGGCATATAACATCTAATGTATAATACTCCCTTTATTCCAAAAGAGAATAAATTGTATAAGGATGACCAGTAAAATTAGTGTTTTATACCATCCAATAACAACATGTCACGTAGGAAATTTAAGAGGAAATCAAGGGATTTAAAATGAATTAACAAATTGTGTAATTACAAAAAACTGTTTAATTAATAATAATGAATTTTAATTCCCTTAATTTCCTCCTTAATTTTTTACGTGGCATGTTGTTGTTGAATGGTGAAAAATATTACTTTTACAGGTCATACTTATATAATTTATTCTCATTCCAAAATTAGAGATGCATTTTTCTTTTTAGTGTGTTCCAAAATTAGATATACATTTCTATTTTTAAAACTATAAAGTAACATAATGTTCTGAATTTTTCCTTACTTTTTTACTATCATTTTTAATATCAAACCACCACACATGAACTCCTAACTAATACTAAGGGAGTGTTTGTTTAGAGCTGAATGAAGCTGAATGGCTGAATGGCTGAATCGGTCAGCCATTCAGTGCGTTTGTTTTGAATAAAAATCGTCTTAATAGCTGAATCGGTCAGATTTTTGGACTGAATGACTAAGTGTAATTTTTTTGGCTAAATGACTGTTGAATATGAAGTATTTTATATTTAACTTTTTTTTACAATATTAACTATTATATTAAGTAATATTAAATAAATTTACGACAATTTTGAATTTTTTTAATTTTTTCAGAGTTGTAAAATAATAAAAATTTGTTATTCATATGTTTCAGACATGTCAATTATCAAACAACTTTTTTCATTTAGTATTCAGAATTTTGTTTCATTCAACTCATTCAGATTAGTTAAACATTCATAACTATTTCATTCAGTTTTATCAAACACCCTCTAAGACTATATTTAAAAACATAAAAGTATCTTTAAAAGTCATCGTTTTATAAATATATCTCTAATTTTAGGGAGTATTAAATTAGTCAAACAAAAGTTTTTTTTGTCTGTGTTCTCAAGTTTCTAAACTTATGAAGTGAGTAGCTTATTGTCTTTGACACTAAAAACGAAGGTTTTAGTAACTTTTTCAAAACATAGCAGTATCATGCAATTGTGGAAAGTTACAACAAACATAAATAAAAATGAATGACTACCTTCCCCTAGAAGAAGTCGATACATATATTTATAAATATTAAGAATATATTTGTGTTTTATATGTATCCTTAAAAATACTAAATTGTTAGACATTATTTTTCTAAGTACAAATTTCATAATAACAAAATTTTACTTTTTCAAGTTCAATATTATAAATGGGGGATATAACCACTATAAAAGACCCGTCAAACCGAGATTGGGATTATAGGCAACGACAACTCATTCGTCGACTATGGGTCTGTTAACTATAAGCTTATTTTTTGTAGTGATATTAACTTTTACGTGTAACACTAAGTCAAATAAAAGAATAGCAGTCTCATGCAACTATTCGTGGACGCTTACAACAATAAATAAATAAAAATAAACGATTGCAAAATCTATCCGCGTCCAAACTACCTTCCCTTGAAAAAAGAGAGTCAATAATCTATATTTGCAAATATTAAGGATTTGCCCTTTTTCTGTATCTATTATTATATATAAAGATGTAAAATGGGGGAAATCGTTAGTTTGATAATCCTTTTGGAGCTGAATTTTTTTTTTTTTGCCACTATAAATTTTCTCCAGCGAAAATTAATTTTCTCATTTTGTTCAAATGTTACAATTCTCATTTTGTAACCTTAAAATTGCCATAATTTAACTCAGATAAATTATAACCAAAGGAAAATTTATGATCGCATATTAAATACCTCTTTATTTCTTTCATTTCCTCTTTTTATTCTCCTGGCTCTCTTTCCACTACAACAAAATAGGCTATTTGCGATTGCATATTAGCGACCGCCAGTGGTCGTCGATATCTATCAGCGACCGCTACCAGTCGCGTATGATCTGGTTGCTGGTTGTTCCTCAATGACCACCATCAGTGACCGCCTTATCTACGACCGACAATAACGACCGAATCGGTCGCCAGATTATATCAGGTTGAGTCAGCCATTAGTGTGACATGGAACCACGTGTCAGCGACCAACATTAGCGACCGCACGCGGTCGCTAATAGGGAAACTAAAATTAAATTCCCCTTCGGTCGCTGAAGCGTAATAGCGACCAACCGCGGTCGCGGATACTCAAATTAAAAAAAAAATTGTTTGTTTTGTGGATTTCCCAAAAAAAATGGCCTGTTTTGTACCTGCTTTATATCCCAGCACACAACAATTTATATACAATCCAAATCCATAGGTGCATCCATAATAAGACCAACACAATAAATATAAACATCCATGCATGTATAAACATAATAAAGTATTGTCTCGACTGAAATTTATATACAAATGAATATAAAACGTCCGTACATTCAGTCAGTAAAAAAATAAATAATACAAATGTATCATGAGAATACAAATAATGTTTGGGCCGCATCAAATATCGTCTTAAAGGTGCTGTAACAAAAGAATAAACATGTTAAATATATAATATATATGTTGATACTGGTATGACTTATGAAAAACAAAAAACGACCCTTTGTAATGTATTACAATAACAAAAAGCTAAATATAAACAGAAAGCTAAACTAATGTATTAGTGAACGTAAAACTAAACTAAACATGCAAATATAAACATGCATGAAGCTAAACAATGACAAGATTACCTCATCCTGATGTTGTGCTACTCTAGCCACTGCATTTGCTAGCTCCTCGGGACTCAGGGACTACAGATGTCCATCAAGTGTAAGAAGTAGACTTCGATCTTGACATATTGCTCTCACATAGTCAGCAGGAGTGTGCGGCGTCGGATGAGACGAGGACTGAGTAGACTGACTAGCAGAGTTGCCCGTAGTCAGTCGTTGTCCTTGGCCTTTGACGTAATTCTTCTTCACAACCGACGCCCTCTCCCACAACTCCTGATCAATCGACGGCCGCGGGGTGCCTTCAGGATAGCGCTCGTTTAGTAGGCTCTTATAAGTGTCCTGTCAGCATTTTAAAAATAAAATAGTTAAAAATAAATATAAAATGCTTAAGAATGACGTAAATGTTTATAAACATATTAAAGTTATAACAACAAATTACCGTTATCTGGACAGCCTTAGGCAAACCATCGCGGGTGGCCATGTACACATCCAGCCAATTAATAGGTTGACTCTGAGACTAAGTCTCCTAAGATATGCACCTAGTTTATTAATATGTAAACATGTGATATACTTTACTAATTTAAGACATTTGCAAAATACGCACCCGTGTAGCAATATACTGCAACTGTGATATACTGCCCCCCTATATGTGCCTTTTGCCTTGGCGCTTTCAGGTGCACCTGAGGCTCTATTAATGGCGGCAGTCTTGCGTCTTTTCACCCAGCTCTCACCCTGCCACAACTCACACATCTCAGCCCATATGGCCGGCGCCCACCACCAGCGGCTATGCTCGTGCATGTACTGCTCACCCTCCCCTGGATGGTCGACCGATGCATTATGCAGGGCTTTCTGGCGTTCCTTATTTAGGTTATCTTTTGTTCGGACGACGCACTTTTGCCAGAACAATGTCTGTATTATTGATGCATGTGCATCGTCCTATCTATACCTCTTCTGCAAATAAAATAACAATAATAATATTAAGAAGGTGATAATATGATCCAGCACTAATAAACAATATTGTGTTCATAAATTATATTATATACCTGAAATTCAGCCCAAACTGCATCCCTATGGGCGAGAGGTGCGCTCGCCCACGTAATCACTGTCGTAAGCCAGTTTTGTAAGTATAATTGTGAAATGCACTTCACAATCTTGCTATCTTGAAAATCCCTACAATATACAACAATTAATATACATTAAAGATAACATTAGTATATATCTACAACATTAATGATCATATTATAAAATGGTTATATGTAATAGCTAGATAACTTATGTGCTGTCCGGAAGAGGTCTAATCTGTATAAGAATTTGGTCATCCAGATTACTCGGGCCTTCGAGACATGATTAGGCCCCCGACCCAAGCCGCGCTTTTTTAGCGGGGCTTCAGAAGACATATATAAATACAAAATTAGTAGATGTTAGTAGGAATAATATGATATTACATATACTTTTTTGGTGTATTTTGGTCAAGTTATCAAATCATGCTCTCAGCTCTACAGTTTGGTATCGAATTCTGTCGAAGCTTCTCTCACAAAGAAATACATGAACCTTAAGAAAGACTAGGCTTTTGAGGAATCCTCCCATCAACATTTTCGATTCTGATAGAGTGTAATGACACAGAAAATTTCAGATAATATTTAATTATTATAATGACAAATTTTGTGTATAATTTTTTATATTTTTACTTAATCGTTGTGGTACTAGAATTATTTAGTACTTAATAATTTATTAAGTATTTCAAAATTATGCATGGTAAAAGAGGTAGAATGATATACCTTATTATAATGGTATATCAATATCAAGATTGAAAAGGAAAGCCAATATGGCTTAATTGGGAGAAATTTTTGACATGAAACTACCTATGTGATTAATGAAATAATTATATTATAAATATAATAATTAATTTCATTCAAAAGTATTATTTAGTGATAAATAAGGAAAAACGGTGTGTATCACCATGAGATATTTAAAATACATGGGACCATCATTTTAATAAAGTATTTGCTAACCATTTTGCTAGCCTAATTAAATGTGGTAGATAAATTCATGTGTAGGGATATGTAATGAGTCCATATTTAAATATTGGGCCATATTAAATTCTTCTATGTTTTCTTACAAACCTTTTAATTTCTTTAAATGTATGAGATTATTGCATTAAGCCCAAAATAAAGCCATTACCAACCCCTTTTTTTAAGCCCAACTCGGCAGCCCGTATGGGGGAAATAAAGAGCCGAGCCTTTTGTATGTAAACAAGTCAGTTGGTTGCACAGTCAATAAGTTAGCAATTGATTAGTAAGTTAGCAATTGGTTAATAAATTAGCACTGACCAGTAGGTAATTAGAGGCTAAGGTGTAGAGTGGCTGATTCAGGGCCACTGCAAAGAGCCAAGTAGGTGGCATGGGACTGTTTAGCGATTACAAGAGCCAAATAGACCTGCTCTAAGGGAGATGCGGCAGTGACTTTGTAGGGGCTGAGTAGAGTAATGATGGAATGCAGCTAAGGGGGCCAAGTAGGATGATTTCAGGAAGAAAACTCAGTAATATAATCAACAACCTTGCACCCAAATTTATTTTTAGCTACACCAAATTGCTGAACTCTAAAATCAGTAGCAAAATAGAGAGAGAAAGGGCTCAGTTGGAAAGGGGGATAGAATAAGAAACAAAGTAGCTATCATACTCTAACAACCTAGCAAGGTATACTAATTCGAACCTATTCCATTCCTTTTCCATTCCATTTTGATGTTAGCATAAATTGATTTGTGGTTGGGTGACTTAAATGGGGTGTTACATAGAATTATTGCATTGTGGATTACTATATTGATTGCTTAATAAAGTGACTGCTATAAGAATAGTATTATGACTGTGGTTTGTATTTTGTTGCTATTTTAATGCGATAAGGCTGAAACAAAATGGTTGAAAGGTATATACTATGTGTAAGTATCTCCACTGCTCACTAACTGTTTGTCAAAATGTTAGAGAGAGGGCTGTTTATGCTGAGGGTTGTGCTAAGTGTGCAGTCAAGATTAAAAACATGTTCATATGTTTTAGCTACAATACATATCTACTTTGATGCATATATGCTAATTATGAGATGGGCTATGATTAAACTTGATATCTATGCTTTATTTCTTATAAAATCTCAAGTAAAGATGTCATGATTGATGGGTTGTCAAGTATCATAGTTCTATTTAGTAAACTGAAGTTTAAATGAAGAGTTTGCTAAAAAGTTTACCTACATGAGAATTTGCTTATTTGTATTGGTGTTTAGCAAAGTAGTTAACTAACAAAAAAACTATAAGTTTTGTGCCTCTAAGGATCAAAATCATGAAAGACTGACTTTTGAAAGGACAAAATGAAATAGAATATTAAACTTAAGGAACTAGGAATTTCATACACCTTTTCCATGTAAAATTCATAATGGGGACTATTTTGTGTTAAGGGATTACTAGTTATGCAAGCATGCTCACTACCATGAGAATAGATTATATAACAAGTACATGTTGTGATAACACATGTATTTGAAAGCTTGAAGGCTATTATGGTGGTTTAGTATCAAACTATGCCTAAAAAAGCCTAGAAATGGGCTGTTTTGTGGTCAAAAGCATGAAAAAGCCTTGCCTCCATGTGTCTTAAACCATGAATGTAGTGTATATATCAAATATATGATGTGATAATGTTTATATTTGAAGGCTTGGGGACTGCTATGTGAATTAGTACTAACTCATACTAATAATGCCTAAGAAGGGGTTGTTATAGTAATGAAAATTGAGCTAAGTTGCAAGCATGCTAGAGTGTGTAGTAATGAGTTTTTAGTGTAATTTAAAGTCCATACGAATGCTTAGAGACTCTTTTAAGTTTAAGCTTGGGACTATTATGATGATTTAACACCTAAGCATGCCTAAAGTGCACTATATGGACTGTTTTGGTCAAGTTCAGGACCTGAACTTATGGGGCAGTATAGAGGCCATAAAATGTCCATAAGAAGTATTTAAAAAGTAACCCTTAAGTTGAGGTTCATAGTGAATGTTACTCAATTTTCATGTCTAAAACTACAAAAAAGTAAGCTTTATAATAGCCATGAACACTAAAATGAAGAACCACCATACCTGGACCATATAGGCAAGTTTCAATAGTTATAATACGACATAAGTGAGCTACACAAGCTAAAGAAACCAATCCTAAACTGTTTTGAGCATTAGACTTGTGAAAAATCACATTTTAATCCCAAAAGTGGACTGTTTTGTGTAATTTTTAATACCTGAACTGAAAGGACTGTAATAAACTCATATAAAGATGCTAATGCATGCTTATAATGGTTACCAATCATTTTCATGACCAAAGCTAGTAAGAAAACCAAGTTAGGACCTATTTTTCAAGCCTACAGTGAGCTTTGATAGGTCAAAATTGGCTAGATGATTAAATAAAGTGCGGTGATGCTAAAAGTATCCTTAACTAATTAAAATACACATGCCAAGACTGTCCAAGTAGCCAAAACTGAAGAAAAATGATAAAGTGTTGAAAATAGTTTTTGCAAAAAGTTAGAAAACAGGCTAGTTTGAGGCACTGTTTTGGAGAGCTTAACTATCATGAATAAGAAACCTAAACCTTGATTAAAATACCTTGATGTATGGTCTAGAAGTAGGGCCAAGCGGTTGAGCCAATAACTTAACCTAGAAATTCAAACAAATCACCAAACTAGCCTATAAAATAAACAAAACTGCAGATTCTGCAGACTTTTCTAAGTGTAAAATTGTGATTTTGCCATTTTACCTAAAACTCAGTTTTGAAACCTTAGACAAGTGAGTTAGAGGTATGTTAAGCTATTCCAAGTGTTGGAATGCTAACGTATACAAGAACGTGAGCAATTAATATGTAAAAGTTTGAAAAAAAGCTAGGTTTAGAGAGTCAAAACCAAATCTATGCTTAGCAAAGTCGAGAGAATGCTAAAACTAGTCTTAACTAGTAATAATTTAAGTGTTGGAATGAACCCAAGAGGTCAGAAATGAAATTGGCAAGAATTGGCTAAAGTTAGTAAAAGCTAAAACTGTGGTGAACCACCTAGTTTGAGCACAAATTTCAAGAAGCTTTGAAAGCTTGCTTGAGAACCTAAACCAATAAAAAATACTATGGTATACAGTATAGAAGTATGCCTAGAGTTCATGTCTAAAAGCCTAATACAAAAAGTCATAAAAATCATCAAAGTAGCCTTGAAAATCAACAAAACTGCAGTTTTGGCCAAGTAAAGAAATGTGTAAAACAGCCCATTTGGGGCCTGTTTTTGGATTGCTTAAACTAATAGTTTTAAAGACCTAAACCAAGAATAAAATACTATGCTATAAGGTCTATAATATTTCACAAATCGGAGATTCAAAAGGCTACTATAGAAATTACTAAAAATCTCCAAAAGTCCCTCAAAAATCATATTTTTGTGTTTTTGAGTTTTGTTGCAAAAGTAAAGTTTAAAGTTTATAAATGTCTTAGCACGACTAAATGAGATAATAAAGATGTTTTATGATCTAAGATCTATATCCTGACATGTTGAGACTGAAACTTGTAATTCTTGGGATATGTAAAGGCTATATGTACTATGTGTCTATGTGAGCTAGTTATGTACATACTAAGCTGTGAAAATGTATTGAGATACACTAAGTGACTATGTGTACCTCACTGTATTTGCAAATAGAAGATAAAGACATGATTGTTTGATGTTAGTAAATAACATATATATTAGTTATTGGATATAGCTGCAATAACCATCGTGAAGCTATGTGTACCCATAAATATAGACTTTGTGCTATAAGATCACTAAGTAAGCCAATATTGTATATATATGTAGGCTACTCAGTGACAAGATACTTATTAAAAGGTTTAATCGACGCGAGAGGCAAGTACATCAACCTTTCTTACTCAAATAAGTTTATGTTGTAAATACTTAACTCGAAGGTTTATCTTTTCAAGCTTATTGAAATTATTGAACTACAATACTTCAAATTCAATTATTCTTATGATTTTGAAAGTATGTCAATGCCATTATTTCGGCTAGACAAATATTGAGAGATATATTGATATTCTTCATTCATGAAAATCTCATTTAATATTCTCCAAACCATTTTGTTGTGGTGCGGACTCTTATGTAATGATGTGAACGAACAACCCTTTTATAGGGACATATGATATCGGACGTTATGATTCCAGTGGACACGTAAAGTGTCATATAGACTATTATGTTGTGCACAATATAGGGTACTTGGGCTGATCACCTAAAGTACAAGTCTAGGGTATATTCAGTTTTTAGCATCTGTTTATATCCATGGATTGCAGTTTTAGTACTGTCAATTCTAGTACAGAGTTCACTAGTCATTTGACCTTATAGCATATTAAAGCCTGATGTTTAAACTCAAATCTTTTAAAGAATTATCTTGCTCAGTATCT
Organism: Aralia elata; assembly: GCA_034770075.1. Taxonomy (NCBI): domain Eukaryota; kingdom Viridiplantae; phylum Streptophyta; class Magnoliopsida; order Apiales; family Araliaceae; genus Aralia; species Aralia elata. The sequence continues at coordinate 62,318,111 of CM068387.1, forward strand.
TATCAATATATTTCCTTTGTCATAAGTATTCTTGTTCCATTATATTCAACTGTTTATTTCCTTGCTGAGCAAGAATTGCTCACCCTTGCATTGAATATAATACTTTCAGTTAAAACTGAGAAAGCTGGTACATCAGGAAAAGATAAAGGAAAAGGCAAGGTTGCGGAGTAATTCATTTATTAAGCGCCTGTGCTTAACTAAGTTTAAGGATTATTGTAATAAGTACCTTTAGTATTATGTTTTGTAATATTATTTGGTATTTTAGTTATGTAAAGGTCTTTAGAACTTGGGATTTAAGTCATATTATTATGTAATTTAAGACAGGTTTAAGTTAGTATTTTGATGGAATGAATGGATATAATAGTATCGTGAGCACTAAACCCGAGGTAAAGGTAAACCCGGATTTGGGGGAGTCACAGAGAGAGATAGGGAGAGTTTTGCATGAAAAGAAAAGAAAAACAAGAAGATGCTACAAGGCCCAATAAATGCACTAATCTCAATTCTAATTAGTTCATTAGATTATTTTATTTTACATTATTTTATTTTATGTTGAATTATTTTATTTTATTTTATTTATTATTGATAAACTAAGTAAATATTACTTAGTTCATTATATTATTTATTTTATGTTATTTGTTTTATTTTATTTTATTTTTATTATTTTATTTAATATTGAGAAAATAAGTAAATTGTAATTAGTTCATTATTTTATTGTACTTTATTTTATTTTAATTTAATTTTAAAGGTATATTTTATTTTTATAATTTTATATAGTATTGAGAAACTAAATAAATTCTAATCCCATCATTATTTTATTTTATTTTATTTTATTTTATTTAGTATTGAGAAACTAAGTAAATACTATTTAGTTCATAATATTATCTTATTTTATTTTATTGTACTTTATTTTATTTTGTTTTAATTTAAAGGTATATTTTATTTATATTATTTTATTTAGTATTGAGAAACTAAATAAATTCTAATTAGTTCATTATTTTATTTCATTTTATTTATTTTATTTGTTTTATTTCATTTTATTTTTTTATTTATATTATTTTATTTAGTATTGAGAAACTAAGTAAATACTATTTAGTTCATTATAGTATTTTATTTTATTGTACTCTATTTAATTTAATTTAATTTTTATTTTTAGTATTGAGAAACTAAGTACATACTACCTAGTTTATTTTTGGAAATTTAATTTCTAAAACATATCTTTCAAGAAAATGAAAACATGAATAGGTGAGGTTACTTATGATATTGATAAGTGTTATTGAACACTACATTATTTGTTAACACTCGACTTAATTGCTTAAACGGGCTATAAAGCTTGAACAAGCTTGATTCGTTAACACTCGACGTGATTACCTAAACGGGCTAAAGAGCTTGTTCAAGCATGACTCGTTAATCCTGTATTTGCGATTTTCTTAATAGTAAATTCCTAGTACATTAATTGGGATAAAGAATAGTGCAACTACGTCAACAAATAAGAAATGCATCAACCAATGCCGCAAATCATAGATAAGCACAAATAAGTCTGAAATAAAATACTACAGAATATGCTCAAGTAGTCATTGATGATATGTCTAGATAACAAAATGATAAAATCAACATGAATAAATAGCAAATAATTAGAAATATGAATGTAATATGTAATATGGATTTTTTTTTATGGCGAATTCCAAGAGGTAACAACAAATTAAATCCACTCCCAATGTCAGTAAACTATGAGAACACTATATTGAAAAGCAATAATTTATCAGTAACAGCAGTCTCACGAGCTTGATATATGACCCTAAAGGAACACGTCTCATCATATATCACTGATTGTCAGTAGTTATGTTTAACCTCCACATCAATAATAAAAGAAAATGAACCACAACATATAAATAATTCCCTTGGTTATTATTTTGCGATGAATGTGAACATCTTCGAATCAACAGATTGACAAAAAATAAAAATAAAAACAATATTACATTTCGGATTTTAGAAAGTATTAAAACCAAAATTTCAATTAGCTTCATGTGAACATCTTCGAATCAACAGATTGACAAAAACAAATTCAATTAAATAAATGCTTATAGTAAATTAGGCGATTTGGGCATAGTCGGCGACGGCTTCGCAGGCAGCAACGACAGCGGCCCCCTCTCTTCCCTCTGCTCCCTCTTCTTTCTCGTTCTCTTCCTCTTCTTTTTCTTTCTTTCCTCCGTCTCTTGGTCTACTCGAATCTGATTAGATTAAAGATAATCAGCGACCACTTTCTGCGACCACAGGCGGTCGCTATTTTTAAATGACGTGGATGTATTAGTGACCGCGATGCGGTCGCTGAAAGTAATTTGTCACAAATAGCCTCCCCGCCAACATTTTTGCCAAATTTATGGCAGCAAAATTTAGATTAGCGACCAATTAGCGACCACATGCGATTGCTAATATTAAATAGCGACTAGATTTATAGTTAGTCGCTAATATCGATCGCTATTAATCGCATTAGCGACCAGATGATGCGGTCATTGATAGAGTTGGTCGCTGTTGGGCCATTTTCTTATAGTGTTCTCACTTGGTAAATGGTAACTATCTAAGCCAATCGTCAATCATGGTGTTGGACACTCTCTTAGCCTCCTTCACAAGTTGAACATAATGGAATCAAATTGTACAGTAATGATGGGATAAGCACAACATGAGCCGGCGACAAGGAACTTCAAAGGTAAGTTATATTATCTTAAATTTATGGTTTACAATATGTACCACATTCGGAATTGATCTAATTTTAAGCAATGAACGAAAATCATGTATATTTGTACATTCTATGGCACTACTACTATTACACTCCCCAAATTCTTTTTCTTTCTTTTTTTTGTTTTTTGTTAGTCCAATTTGATCTTAAATTGGCTGTTTAGAATGATGTTTATTACACGTTAGGTGAAATGCCCCAAAAAGATATACATTGTCATCTCGATTCACAATTTCATCAAGGCAAGGTTTGTTCCCTTTCTTAAAAAAATTCTCCTCTTTAACCCACTTATGATCATTAGAGTAATACATCTTTAGTTTTCCAAAATTGCTTCTTTTTTGGTTCCTTTCAAAATTGTAATAATAATTATAAAGATTTGAAAAAAATGTAAAAGAGAACACTAAGTAAAGAAAATGTAAAAGAGAACATTGAGTAAAGAAACAAGTTAACTTGTAAAATTACTGAATTGTTAACATTCTTCTATTTTTGAAACATTATAGAATTATTATTTTATTAAAATTTAGCTTGATATATAGCTCAATGTTTTTGTTACCAATATGTAGTCACTTCTCTTACAATGTGAATAGTATGTGATTTAATAACTTTTCAGTTCTTAATTTTTTGATGGGAGGAATAAATAATATACATATATATATATATAATTGATGATAATAATAATAGTAATAATAATAATAATAATAATAATAACTCATGATTTTTTGTGTTTTTTTTCTTTTCTCTTTTTGATATTGCTTATGCATCTTTAATTAAAATTGGGTGATGAACACAACTTTGAATTGAATGGTGTTGGATTCTTATACACATTAGTTACAATTAGGGATATCAATTTTATAATTGTTAATTTGTCATCTATAAAGATAAGAGACGGGTAAGAAAATGTCAAGTGGGTTGGTACTGTTTTTTTTTTTTTTTCGGGGACTACTATTGGTTTTTTTATATATATATATATATAATTTTATCTTTTTCATTCCCAGTACTTACTTTTTCTCTTTGTTTGAAATAATTTTATATGCACAAACAATATACAAAAAGCTATATATAAATAGTAGGAGACTCATATAATGCACACATCAAAAAGTTATGTACAAATGGTGGGATTCATGTAAAGCATAACTAACTTATATTTTTTATTTAAGGCTAAACACGCAACAAAAATACATATTTAACATTTACAAAATTTACATATAAGACTAGTGGAACAGATGAAGTATCAATTAACTTAAGTTTCACCGTATAATGTGAATTTTTTATATTGTGTTAAGTTTGAATTATTTGTTCTATAAAATTATATATGATGATTAATCTCATGGGAAGTTTAGCATTTTAATAAAAACACCATGATCTTTGTTAGGCAATTTTTATTATTTCTCTTATATTTCCCATAATTTTTTAAATTAAAGTCATGTTCTTATAGATTACAGGATTTAACAAATTTGGTAATAGTGGATGTAGAAAAAAAAAATACTAATATTTATACAAAAAATATAATAATTTTTAATAACGAAATAGAAGTTGTAACCTGTAGCACATGCAATTTTTGAAATAAGAATCTGAATCAATTCCGGTAACAAAATTTACATTTATCTAGCCCAAATTTTATATAATTTTTTGTTTGGGGCCTTTAATCCGTGCAAGGCACGGATTTGATGAGCACCGTAAAACTATTATAATTTCAACTTTATGTCATGTTCAATATGTAATTATTTATTATCTAAATAAGATAAATTTTATTATGTGTGCATATTTAATACTCACGATATAATTATATCTAACAGTGCTCTATGTAATAATTTTTTATGAAGAAAATTTATTGCTATCAATCGAATCATTTTTTCGAGAAATACAAGACATCTAAGTCATATAAGAAAAAGAAAAAAAAAATGTGAACGGAGATTGGATTGATGATAAAATCGATTCTTGGGTCGTAAACAGTGATTTGATTGATAATGAAAAAAGAGAATTATTGGTTCAGTTATCCACCTTAACGATAGAAAAAATTGATCAAATTATATTGATTCTAACTCATAGTGATCATTTATCAAAGAATGACTGGCCCTAAAAGGCTTACCAAGTCAACAATTTTTCTTATTTTGTGTCTATATATATTAGTACTAGCTCTTTACTCGTGCAAGACACGAATTTGGTGAATACCATAAAATTAATATAATTTCAATTTTATATCTTATTTAATAAGTAATCGTTTATTATATAAGTGTGCTAAATAGATGTATTAATTTTTATTTTATTATCTATGCTTATTTAATACTTATAATATATACGAATCGTAACCAATAATATTCTACGTAATATTTTTTGTTGGAGGAAATCTATTGCTTCTTTATGTATTAGAATTCTTAAAATAACAATATTACGTTGATTTGACGTGGGAGTTGTAACATTGTTGTATTAGGGGTATGTTGGTCATTCAAATTTAAATTTATTCTCATTTATGTTATTTAAGAACCCATTTAGGGGAGGTTTTGAGTTTTAAATTAAAAATAAAAATATTTTGGTATTTAACAACTCTTTAAAAGCACTTTTACATATTAGAAATTTGAATTCAACATTTTTAGTTGGCTAAAACACTTTTGACAAAAGTAAATAGTGCATAGTTATCCTTAAATTGTTGGAAAAAATTCTCATACCATATAGTTATCTTAAACTAGCATCTATAACCCGTGCATTGCACGAGAGTTCTTATTTTTAGAATTATGATATTATTAATATTTTATTATATTTTCTTATAAATATTTTATTGATTTATATATTTATAAAATTGAAACTATATTATGTTTAATATATATTATGAGTATTAAATAAGCACACTCTTTTGATTGCCTACTCTTTTGCATTATACAAATACAGTTCTATTTATAAAATTTATAAAGAACAAATATATTTATTGTTTTATTTTTAATTTTAAAAATAGTATTCTTTTTGTTTTGAAATATACGGTCAAATTTAACTTTTTATAAATCAAAATAAAATATTTTTAAATTTAAATTAATTGAAATATTTTTTACATAAAATTTTGCTACTTAAAATTCAATATCGTAATGGGGGATATAACATCTAAAATGTAAATAAGTTAAATAAAAAAAATTTATTCTGTTCTAAACTTGTGAAATCTCGAATCTGTAGACTGTAGTGGAGAGTTTGCGAGTAACTTCTTGTCTTTGACATTAAAAAAGAAGGTTTTATTAATAGTCTCATGCAATTATTCGTGGAAGCTTACAACAAAAATAAGCAAATTGTAGAATCTCTCCACATTCAACTACCTTCCCCTGGAAAAAAAAGAAGAAAAAAGAGTATATTATATATTTAGAAATAATAAGATATATTTTTGTTACATAGTAATTTACCCATAAATATACTAAGTTGTTAGACATAATTTTTCTAAATAAAACTTTCACAATAATAAAATTTTACTGTTTAAATAGTTTAATAATATAAATGAAGGATATAACATCTAGTGTGTAACACTGAATAAACAAACAAAAGAAATAGCAGTCTCCCACAACTATTTGTGAAGCTTACACCAAAAATCAATAAAAATAAACAACCGTAAAAAATAGTTAGCTATTTAACATAATTTTTTAGAGAATTGTTATTTCCACAAGTAAAAATTAATATTTTCATAAGGTCTCCCTCACATAAGTGTGAGACTTATTTACTATTCAAGTGACTGAGAGGAACCTTGTGAAACTATCATTTTTTCTTGTGAAAATATCAATTTTTGTTTTTTTTTTTTTTAAAATAAAGTTTACATAATAATAATAATAAAGTTTTACTATTTAAAAAGTTCACTATTTATATAAAAGTCACAGTTCTAGCCAGTAAGAATGTTGTTAATTTGTCAAGCCTTAGATGAAGACTATATAATATCAATATGTATGATTATTTCTTTCCCAGTGGACCATTCAACTTGATATTAGGTAGTGGTGTGTGTGGCTGCAGGGCAGGCTTACATAACCAGAACAAATGACAAATGACTGTTGATTGATCACATTTTACTCAATTATACAATTACAGATTTACTTATTTGTAAAATTTAAAACAGTAATTCTTGGCCAACCATTTTGGGCGACCCCCTTGGACGACCGGCCGATTTTTTATTTTTTATTTTTTATAATTTTTTTGGTTTTGACTCCCAAATAATTTATATGATGTATTGGAACTAAAAATTTTACAAAAAAAAGTGATTCAGGTGTAATTTAGATACATATATATCCAAATTACACCTAAATCACTTTTTTTGTAAAAAATTTAATTCCAATAAATCATATAAATTATTTGGGAGTCAAAACAAAAAATAATAAAAAAGCGGCCAGTCGCTGTAGAATCGCCCTTCTTACCTCTAAAAATATCATTTTCTTTATTAGATTTATAAATTTAGTAATTGGTATTTATTAGTACTTTTTATATAGTTTACGATTTTTTTATATATAATTAAATTATATAAAAATAAAAGAAGTTATATAACTTTGGATTTGAAAAAAAAATCAATATTAATTTTATATTTTTGAACGGATGGAATAACTTGATAGTGGTGAGTAGTGATATGATAATGAAATTTTGACATCAAATTTAAATACATCTTGTCATTTATACTATAGTATGAATTAAAAAAATAAATAAAAATAACTCATTTATTGGTAAAAATAAATTGTCAAATAGAACTCATCTTGTGAATAGAGAGTAATAATTGTATGATCAGCTACATGTTAATAATTACTCCCTCCGTCCCAAATTAATTGCTCAATTTTGACCTTTTAAAATCAAATTGACCATTTTTAAAACTAATTTTTTTACTATTTTTGCTAAAATATAGGTGAAGAGATTATAACCAAAAGAAAGTATATACAATTTATTACTAACCCCAATTTTTATAATTTTAGAAATATATTTATATATGCTTAATTATTAATTATAAAAATAGTCAATTTGACTTAAAAAAATCAAAACTGAGCAATTAATTTGGGACGGAGGGAGTAGTATATTAAAGTTTGCATTTCATATACGTAGACATAATTATTCTAGGTAAACTTTGTTAAATTTAACAATTTAAAGTTTAATATTAAAAATATATTTAAATTAATATTTTACAAAACAAATACGAGTCTCATGCAACTATGCTCCGACGCTTACAACAAAAAATAAATAAGAAAAAAAGGGATAATAAAATCTCTCCACATGCAACCTTCCCCCATAAAAAAAATTAAAAAATAGTCAAAAATGAACTCAATACGAGTGAATATTCATCAACGTTTTGAAATGATTAAACAAAGGATACAATAAAAAAATCTGAGACCTATCATTCATGCGAAAATCTGAGACCTATCATTTCTACAAGTTGTTTTTCACATAAATCTGAGACCTATCATTCATGCGAAAAAAATCTTGTGAAAGTATTACGTTTACTTGCAAAAATATCAACTCTCTAAAATTATAGAAATCAAAGAAAATCTCAAATAAATAAATAAATAATACGGATATAATTCTTTTTGTAAAATCATATAAAAACTGTTGCATTTGTTAAAACAACAAAAGTTCAACCAATACAACATTGTCCTATATAACCTATATAGATAAAGGTAGCATCCATGATGTTTTTTCTGGAATTTCTACGTTGAAGTGCCATTTAGAGTATAAACGCTACAAAAGCTCCAAAACACCATGAACCAAACATGCACTTGATCAACCCAACATTCAACTTAATAGTCTCCAGATAGATAGCCTCTGTAGGAACTACCACTTGACTGATAAAAAGATGATGAAACAAGTTGATCTTATATTTTGAAACGAATAGAATATAGACTACCACATCACAAAAACAGTACAATTGTACACAAGATAAAACTTAGGAAAAGCTTGGCTCCAAACAGGAAAATATAATTAACCATTTTCTAGTTTTGCTCTGTAACGTAACCCAAGTTGCATAAAGACGATCTTCTCTTAAAAAATCTCGATATATACAAGTCAAACGCCCAAAAGAAAGGAAAGGGAAAATATATATTCTGTACTACGTTTATTGGTCCATCCTATTTATAATCAATGAAATGAATTTAACACTAGGAATGTACACATTTGAATTGCTGGCAAAACTTTACGGAATTGGAACTTTATAGTCTTCAAGTGGAGTAATTAAATATGAAGACACAAAAGGTAATCCAAGTTTCCCTCCTCTTCTCTGAAGATGCTATTAAGAGTTTGCTGGACAATCTTGATTTTAGTTGGCTCCACAAATAACCATTTTTCCAACTGTTTTGGTGGATTCCTGATCTACCTTCTGTATCATCTTCTTTCTTGTGAAATTTCCTTTTCCCATCTAGAGGAAAAAAACACTTCAATGAATTGCTTATTTTAATACATAAAACTAGAGATTGAATAAGACTCGAGAACAACTTAGAAAATATTGACTCTCTCCGTCCCATAAAAGTTGACTTAAGTATATAAAAAAAATTTTAAAAAAAATGTCTCACAAAAAATATCTAAAGTACACAATTCGAGAGTCATCAAAATCCGGACCCAATTTTTTTTTTTTTTTTTGCACTTTTATTTTTCAAAACAACTAAAAAAAAATATATAGTTATTTTTGGTACTGAAAAAATTTATTAATAAAGTGTTTTGAGTATGTTTTGGATACATATAACAAACAGTACCAAAAAAACTATATATTTTTTTTAGTTGTTTTGAAAAAAAAACGAAAAAAAAAAATTTGGAGGTCCGGATTTTGATCAGGTCCGGGAGTCCGGACCTGATCCGCTGCCCACAATTCGAATGTAAAGTATTGTATAAAATATAAAACAAATTAATAACATATCCTCCATCGTAGCAGGACACACCCACTCCTCTATTAGCACTCCAAAGAGAGAGAGCACCACAATCCCCAAACAACAAGACAATGAAGAAATAAATGAGCATGTGTCTCATTACTCTGCTTGCACATAAAACAAGTTCGAAGATTGAACTTTGTAAAACCTGCGACCTTGATAAAGATCATTAGTATTTAATCTTTGTAAAATCACAGACCACACAAAAGCCTCCACTACTAGAAAATTGGCCTATACCGACGAGGTATAGTGACGGTCGGGACGGAACCGTCGCTATAGAACCCTATAGCGACGGTCTTAGGGTGACCGTCGGTATATACACTTAAAGGTAGCCTATTGCGAGGGTCGTACTATGGCCGTCGGTATAGAGCTTATTTTGGCAGATAAAGGCAATTAGTTCTGGCGCGCGTCCATCCGTCCCAATTTCTCCCCAAATAAGGTCTCTCTCATCTCTCACGCTTTTTCCCAAATCAAATTTTTTCCCTAAATCAAGTCGATTGTTCTCATCCTTTCTCAAGTGAAATTTGCGCCGCCGACAAGAGGCCTTACTTTAGTGAAGCGTACGGCTAGAGGTGCTTCCTATTTCCCCTATTTTGCTCGTTCATTACATGACTGTATTGATTTTATGTTCAATGGTACTTGCATATAGCTCTGTTTCCCAATCCCTATCTAGTTTGTGTCGGCTCTGTTCCCCAATCCCTAGCTTGTCTGCTTGCATATCATCTGAATCTCACCCTTTCTTTTTCTATTGAATTTTTTTGTTTTGGGTAAAGGTTAGCTTGATTTTTCAAATTTTGGTTTTACTCAATGTTGGGTTTCTGATTAATTAAAGTGAGGAGAATTATGTTTCTGGAATTTAATTCAGTTCACTTTATTCATCTTAAAATAGAAGAGTATTTTGATTGATTGTTTACTGCATTTCTTGAATTTTGCAAGTTTGTGTTACTTTTATATCAGATGGTTTGTGTTACTAATGGAAAAGAGTAGCCACTAATGTCTCTAATCCAGACTTAAAAATTTGGTGTTTTGTGTTATCATAGATTTTGCAAGAAGTATCTAAAATTTTATGATTACTTTTCCTCCTGTTTTTTTTTTGCTAAATTTTAAAATTTTAATTTATAACTTTTCCTCCTTTTTACCCCCCCCCCCCCCCCCCCTTAATCAGTATTTGCAGGTATATGTTTTTACTAACTGAATTTGGATATGTTGCATTCACCCTGGCTGTTAATCACATCATAAACTTTCGTATATTGATGTTTGGCATATTAAAATGAGTAATGGTGTGTGATTGCTAGTTTTCTGTGAACAGAGTGAACCCTGCAATTGGATTCAAGTTTATTATGTCTTCTTTTACAAATATGGTTGTGAAGTTCACAATCAAATTTGGTACATTTTCCTGAATTTGATATTAAGGATGAAACACGATGAACGAGCAATTATTATAGCACCCTAAATGCTTTATAGTTTATCGATAAATTGTTGATTCCTAGATTTATTCAGGTGATTAAAATGATGTAAACTCATGTTGCTGACTCACCACTGCATAGTACTACACTTAGTTAATTTGATTAGGATTTTACTATTTCTAAAATGATTCGTTTAGTTGGTTCTAGTTGATCCATTCATATTGGTTTAGACTTTCAGTGTTTGATTTTGCGAGAAAAATATGAGACAAATAATAAATATATAAACCAACGGAACCATCATAGTATTTTTGAACTCCTCCGAAAGGAAGGGTGGTAATTTGATCATTTACCAATCTGGATAACCTATCTGAAATGCAAATAGGATCTTCTGTTCTTGTTTAAAGAAGAAAAGTTAAGTGAATCCATTTTGAAAATGCAAATAGGATCTTATGTTCTTGTTTAAAGAAGAAAAGTTCTTGTCTGAAATGCATGGTGCACAATATCAAACCATATCCGAATAAAATCATTTGCAACACCATCTATTTCAACCCCTTTTGGAACAGCCTATTTCCAGCCCAATATAGATCAACAATAGAACTTGCCAAGCCATCTCTATAATTATTATTTTATAACTCTATTAGTTCAAATTAAAGATACGTTTTAATTTTTTAAATTAATTAACAGCATTTCAAATTTAATATACACACAAATTTATTTACTTGTAATACAAACAATTATTACTACTGTAAATGAGAACGTATTATTACCAACTTTGTTTATTCAAAAGTTAAATACATTCATATTATTTTAATTTTTAAGATTACACAAGTTGACTTTAATGAGTCAAAATTCATAGGAGCTTGGTACGGATTTGTGTTTTTGGTTTAACATATCGGACAATTAGAACTACACTTAATTTAGAGCAAAAAAATTTCAGTAATAGCAAGTTCGTAACTCATGTCAATATATTTAATAGATTAACCCAAAAAAAATGTAGTAATTAGACAAGCCAACCCAAAAGGGCAAAAACCCTGTTATAATCCACAGGGAATGACCCGCCTATATTGTAAATGTAATAAGAGATCGATTAAACACGGGGGGGGGGGGGGGCGGGGGGGGGGGGGGGGCGGGGGGGGGGGGGGAAATGATGTACAATTAGAGTCTTATTATTCTATTTCACAGTTGGTCATTGGTTTGATATTTTGCAAATGATTTGATTCGAATATGGTTTGATATTGTGCACCATCCATGACATTTGTCTTGATATTGTGCACCATGCATGACAGTAATTCATTCTGGTTCTTGCCATAGATAAATTGAGTTTAAACTTATGGTGCCTTAAATAAATGTGAAATCTTTTGCCCTAGATTATACCATGCTGCTATTGTTATTTATTTACTTGATTCTTTTCAAATTCGAGAAAGATGTGAGATTCCAAAGTTTATTTTGTTTTCAAAATTTTATGAGATTGTGACGAAAAACACTAGCCACAATCAATCCCCACTTAGTTTAATATTATTCATATGGTTGTTCAATTTGAATTAGGGACATAATATTATGGATAAGAGGTGGTTGGAATTACCAAGATATTCTAGAGAATATCTTGCAGGCCTAAAAAGATTTCTGGACTTTGGTTTCGAAAAAGTAAGCATGGTAACGGGAAGAATTCCTTGTCCATGTAAGAATTGTGTGAATGGCCGATACCAGATTCGAATAACTATTCGTGAACATTTGATTTGTGATGGATTTATGTTTGGCTATACGAATTGGGTGCATCAAGGGGAAGATGAGATTGTCAGGGATGTGAGCAGTGATGATGTTCATGACGAACCATCACAATCCGAAGATGATCATCGAATGCCTGAGATGGTAAATGATATATTTAGGGATCATGGTATGGATTCATCGGCTGAAGCTATAAAATATCAAAAGTACATGTCAGATGCCAATCAACCTTTATATCCTGGATGTGAAATTGAGACTGTCATTTCGTTCATTGTATGACGTTTCAATCATAAAAATGTTAGCAAATGGACTGATGTGTCCTTTGATGGTTTGCTCCGTAAGTTTAAGTCATCATTTCTAGCATTTGCAAACTTGCCTGATAATTTTTATGAAATGAAGAAAATGGTTGGAAATTTGGGGTTTGGTTACGAGAAGATTGATGCATGCAAGAATGATTGTATGCTTTTTTGGAAGGAGAATGAAAAATTAGAGTCTTGTACAATTTGCAAATCATTGAGGTGGAAGCAGAATGAGATGGTTGTACCAGAGAAGGCACAAAGAAATACAAATGCTAAGAGGAGCAAAGTAGCTGTGAAGTAATTACATTATTTGCCGTTAATTCCAAGATTGCAGAGGCTATTTATGTCTGTAGAAACTGCAAAATACATGACGTGGCATCATGTAAAGCGGCGGAAAGATGAAGTGAATCGTCATCCAGCTGACTCTGCATCTTGAAAGCATTTGGATATAATGTACCCTACATTGTAACATCATTCCTGCTGCATTAATAGAATTGGAAAACCAGAGAAACCATTTTTCATGAGGAATGATGGCCAATATATTTTTCACGTCTCACTCAGAGAACATGAAAAGGAAAAGACACCTGAAAGATCTAATATCTACAGAGGAGTGCTGAATTATTATCTCAAGAGCAAGGCTAGTCCCAACTGCACCTGGAGGATTTGATTTCTGGTAAACAAGAAGCACAAATATCACTGGCAGAAAACAGGTGCAAGTGCAACACTATCATGTTTAAGATTCTTTTTTAAAAAATGGTGTAAAATCACGAATTGTTGACAAAAAGAGCCCCCCCCCCCACACACACTCACAAAACCCAAAAAAAAAAGTTGCTATTGTAATGCTGAAATTTAACATGATGTTTTGAACAAGAATAACCATATCCATGACCCACGCATGTGAATCATTGCACTAACTTCACATTCCTCATAATATATTTTTTCAAAGTTCAGCACTATGCAATTTGAAGATAAAGGGTTTCTCTTTTCTATATATATTTCATACTCATCATAAAAAATGAAGCCAATAAGGAAAGTATAAGCAGCTCTAGACTATTTCACAAGAAAAAGGAAAGAAACAAAACGAGGAAAATATTATAGCAAAAAGTGATGTTGCCAACTTTTATATTCTATCAGACCTGAATACTGACCTACAACGCTAATAGGTGAAGATTCAACCAAATGCAATGAACAATAACTGAAGTAGCCCAGAAGATGTAGAGTTCAAGCCTTACTTTTAGATGCCAAATGTGGGATATTATTTTCCTAACATTGTCGAACTCTATCATGTGTAATTACGAATTCCAGAAAGTAGTTGTGGTGTGTGCTTTATTGTAAATCAGAGTTATGAAAACTGTAGACACCCAAATTTTGCACTTCGTATACTAACCTTGACAGGAGGGCAAATTCGTCAAATGGATCGGCCTGCGAGAGCAAAAGATAGGAAAAGTACGGACACGCGACGCCACCATGATAATTTGCAGCCGAAATCGACATGATAGCAGGGCTATCCGAATTTGGCATTCCCGGAAGGTGTGGCGCGCTTCTCAATGATTCTCGGACTGTAAGGCACGAGCCTGTCAGCGAAAACTGACGTCGCGGCACGAAAATCGAGGCGTGGCACGAAAATCGAGAAAGTCAAGCCCGCCAGCCGCGGATAGATCTGCGGCCAAGTGGGTGCGCCAGCACGGAAACCAGGAAATCAGCACTAACCAGCTGAGTGCGATGGGAGGCGTGCCAGCTGGCCAGCCGCAGATCCATCTGCGGCCAGCCGCAGATCCATCTGCGGCCAGCCGCAGATAGATCTGCGGCTGGCTCTGGCCAGCCTATTTAAGCCAGCTTCAGGCAGCATACAGGAGGGTCAGAAAAATTTGAAAGAGGAAGAATTCCAGCGGAAAACAGCAGCAAAAGATCGGAAATTGAGAGGAAAAAGAGGGAAATTTTGCAATCAAATAGGAAGAAAAGAGAGAAAAAAAGAGAGAATTCAATTCTTTTGATTTTGATTGTATCAATACACTCCTTATTCAATTCAAATACATCAAGTTTACATCCATTTGGATATCAATTGCAAGGTGAAATCTCTTTTGTGATATCAATTTCTATCATATCATTTGATCAAATTAGATGTAATTTTTTTTCATGTAATTTATTGATTGAACAATGAATTAGGGATTGTGAGTGAAGTTTCCATCGGAATGAAACTCTTCCTAATAACCCGATGATATTCGTTCATTAATTTCTTTGTTTGTTTTAAGGTGTTATATTTGGTATCAATTCCTTTAAATCGTTGTTTTAGGATGCCTTGGTATTGTTAGATTATCCGGGTTGGTTTATTTTCTTGTAATATCCGATTGTTTGTGGATACTTGATTGTGAGCCTAGGAAAGCGACCCCGGGGTCCCAATCCGATGATGGACATATCTTGATGTAAGAAGTAGAAATGACGTAGTTTTCATTGTAAATATGTAATCGTTGGGCCTAAAAACGACGCTAAGGCGAGAATCGTGCTTAAGGCCCCGAAATAGTGAAATTTGTGATTGTTGGCGTTCGGGGACATTTTGATGGCTTACATGCCCATGAATAGCCCCGACGTGTGTTTATGCTTGATTTGATTTATGACACGAAATTGGTTTCAAAGCTAAATGATAAGATTTTCATAAAATCAATCAAAGTAGGATATTAGAATCACGAGGTTAAAATTTGAGAAATGTTAATGAATGTCGATTCCTATCTAACGAGAAAGCTAAAGAAGGATTGTTTTCCAAAACATCACACAAAATGATTTTATAAATAAAATGACGTTTTTATTAAACCGTTGTATATAGGGTTAAAGAGGTTCTAGAACTGGCCCCTCATTTTATGAAAGCAACGTATAGATCTCGATTCCTATTTAGACGAAGGTTTAAAATTCTTATTTTGCCAAAACGACACTGAATGAAAACCTCATAGTTTTCGGACAATTAAAATCAAACCTTTCTCATAAAGAATAAAGCTTTCTCGTATAAATCGAAAGACATTCCGAAGCGTTCTCAAAATTAAAGCACGATTTTCCCTAAAATCCAAATGACTCTTTCATACAAATTCCCCACAACATTCACATAGGCACACACACACACCCACACACACATACACATTCATGAATTAAAGGATAGAAAAGCATCAAGATTGCGGTAACCGTGTTTCACGGAAGTCGAGGGGTGCCTAACACCTTCCCCTCACTTAAGCAAGCCCCCGAACACTCAATGAATCTCGATTCGCAGACCAATTAATTCGGAGTCACATATGAGCCAGCGATTTATAAAAAAAAACGAAAACTCGGATGAGTTGGTACATCCATTTCAAATATACCAACTGGCGACTCTGGTTAATTGGTTCATCATAAAACACGATCTTTCAAAACCCCGTCGACATCAATGCCGACCTTTTCCAAAGCATCATTAAATCAAAGGGCTAAAAAAGGCTAAAAGACCAAAAGAGAAGAGAAAACCCGGCGTCGACAGCTGGCGACTCTGCTGGGGAGATTAGAGGGCTTAAGCCGCGTTCAAATCTTGATGCTGTCCTATCCTTTAAAATTCATAAAATGTGTGTGTGTGCGATATTTTGATTTTTTACTTTTGTTGTACGAATGTGTGTTGTTATCCAATGAATGAATGATTGAATGGGTTTACTTTACTTCAAAGTAATCATTTGCATACGGTGAGGACGATGAATGTGAATGTATGTTGAGAGAGTACCTCCTCCTGAGGCAAACCCGTCGGTTGCTTATTACTGGACTCGATGGGGCTGCTCCCCGGAGATGGCTCAGGAAACGCACCACTCAAATCCGCTCCAATCGAAAGGGCTCAAACGAGTAGATTGCGAAGATTTGGGAACCTTCATGCCGAAAAGCCCGTGAGAGTAACCCTAGGATAGGTCAGCCCCAGATTAACCCAACGCAGGATAAGTCTCTTCATGCCCTTTTACGTTTCTGCGTATAAATGCCATAATTCCATTGCAACATATTCACATATGCTTCCCCTTTATGTCAAAAGAAAAATACTAACCTCTGTGTTTTGCAGGGAACGACACGGGAAGCATAAATCATATCTAGCATATATTATTTCAATAAAGAACCGCTAACGAGTTGTTTTGCAGAAAAAGATTAAAAAACCCAAAAACACACAAAAGGTTACGGTTTTAGCATGCATCCATTCTTTCATTTCCCCAAGACTAAACTTCGAACCGTTGTTTCGCAGGATTGCTCCTCAAACCCGTTCGCAGTCTAAGAAAGCCCAAAATTCTACATCTGAAATGGCTGATATTCCTAATCATAGTTCCATATCTCGGGAAGAGTTTGATGATTTTAAAAGACAGATGATGGAAATGGCCACAATGTTAAAGGAACAGTTCTTAATCAGACAGGATACGGTAAACCAGGGATCGGCATAATATTCCACCACCAGGGGGTGACCAGAAATCCTCCAAAAAATGTTGTAAACTTGGGTAAGGATGACCAACCCCAACTCAAGGACGAGCCAGTCATTACAAGGGCCGTTCCCATACCTAGCAGGACAGTGATTACTATCCCAGAAGAAGGGGACAATGACGACCTTCGGAGAAAAATGAAACACATGGAGGAGACCATCCAATCTCTAAGGGGCATAGGCTCCTTGGGCAGGGTTAATTATTCGGATCTATGTGTTTTCCCCGGAGCCAGATATCCAGAAAAGTTTCAAAATTCCCGAGTTTGAAAAATACAATGGAAAGGGAGACCCCTATACACACTTGAAAATATACATTGGAGAACTCGGGTCTTATGCCGAAGACGAGGGGTTGAGAATGCAACTATTCCAGAAAAGCTTAACAGGGGAGGCAAGAATCTGGTATGCCCGCCTCGACAACGCCCGAATCCACAACTGGGAGGAATTGGCCCATACCTTCTTAACCCAATACAGCTTTCAGACCCAGATGGCTCTTGACAGGTACCAAATGACAAAGGTTAAAAAACAGCCTAGGGAGTCCTTCAGGGAATATGCGCAACGATGGAGGGGCATGGCCGCACAGGTAACCCCCCCGATGAGCGAATCAGAGATGGTAATGACCTTTGTAGACATTCAGGAGGCACCGTATTATGAGCGGGTCATCTCGGGGATTGGAAGACCCTTTGCTGAAATGATTAAACATGGAGAGATGGTTGACATGGGGTTGAAATCGGGTAAAATCCGGGATCTTACTGCTTTAGAAACTGCTGCCGAGCAAATACAGAATGGAAACTATGGCAGCACTTCCCGGAGGGTCCAAAAGAAGAAGGAAGAGGATGTTTCCCTCATCTTACAGGGGTCATCCAGAAAAACAGAAAGTCATCTTCCGGTTCAGGTACAGAGGGGAGGGCCATCCCGTCAGCCAAACTTCACAGATCAAAGGACAGAGGGGCGAAGAAGATATGAGGCCTCGCAAAACCGAGTGTTCACCCCGCTCGGGGAGCCGCTTGAACGAGTATTAGCGGTATTAGTAGCCCAAAAGAAGATTGTTGGTTTGGCACCCCCGAGTGACCCAAAGGGTAGAAGGTTTGACCCGAGCAAGCGATGTGCATACCACTCCAGTTCCCCTGGCCATGATACACAGGATTGCTGGACGTTAAAGCATCGAATCCAAAACCTGATTGACAGTGGAGAGATTGTGGTGGAACAGCCGGATTCCCCGAATGTTAAGGCAAATCCCCTGCCAAGACATGATGGAGGGGGAGTCAATGCAACGGAGGCAAGTGAGGCTGGGGGGCCGCCAAGGTTGAACTATGTGCAGAAAATGGAGGAATTGATCAACGTGATACATGAGCATGGGGATGCACGGGTAACACCCATCAGGTTGATAGGGATAAGTACAAATGGCATGGAAAGACCTGTCAGGTTGACAGCCCCGAGGCCCATCATCTTTGCAGCAAGGCCGCAGCTCCCCATCGGTAGTCTGAAAACTGTACCATGGAATTATGGGGGAATACCAGAGGAAGCGGCCAGTTGTGCTTCCGTGACGACCAAGGGGAACCCCTTATATCTTCCCGGGCGAGTCCTTGAGAGCCAAAAGAGAAAAAATGAAGAGGTTTCCGAGGAAAGGGCCATAGAGTTTTTGAAAAGGATGGATCACCCGGAAATGAGGGGGATCCAGATTTTAAATGAGGAATCAACCCTAACATCAGTCATGGACTTGGTGTTGTCATCCAGTGAGCATTGCAAAACCCTGATGAAGGTTCTAGAGGAGGCATTTGTGTCCAAAGAAATTAGTGAGGAGGGTTTCGGCCAGCTGATAGGCCACTTATTGGAAACCGATGCAATATCCTTTACGGAGGAGGACATTCCCAAAGAGGGAAGGGGGCACCGAAAACCGCTACACATCGCGGTAATCTCCTCAGGATATGTCATGAATGGGGTGCTGATCGACGGGGGATCGGCATTGAATATATGTCCTCTCAGCACTCTGAAGAAAATGAACATCAGTCTCAAGCGCCTACGGGCCAGTCAGGTGGTGGTTCGGGCTTTTTGAAGGATCCCGGAGGGATACCATCGGAGAGATAGAATTGCCAGTGGAGATAGGGCCCTGTACTTTTGATATATCCTTCCAAGTTCTAGATATTACGGCAAGCTACAACCTGCTGTTAGGGAGGCCGTGGATACACATGGCCGGGGCAGTTCCTTCCACGCTCCACCAACAAATCAAGTTGATCATCGATGGGAATCTGGTAACAATCTCGGCCGAATGTGATGACCCTTCTCCTCCCAGGAGTGGCCTACCAGTAATCAATGTGGATGAGTCAGCGGCACCTGCCAGCTTTCAAGCACTAGAGATTAGCACTCCCCATTATAGATGCCTGGGAGCTCCAGCTGTGAAACCAAGGGTCTCTCCGGAACTCACCTTTGTGGCAAGGGAAATGATTAAAATGAACTTCCAACCTGGACAGGGACTAGGGAGAAGCAGTCAGGGAATCACCGAGCCCATCCACCTACCACAGCAGATAGGCAAAGCAGGATTGGGATACCATGTGGGCGCAGTACGGGGACACCGTCAGGGTGCGACTCCGATTCGACTAGTTGGCAGTCCAGTGACCAAAGTCGACAATAAGCAGGGGATCAGCGGACCTGTAATTGGGGAAGGGAATGAAGAGTTAACCCCCACATGTAATGAGTCGGCCCGGAGGGAAAGTTTCCTGCGGGAGGTCGCAAAAGAGTTCGAAACCAAATGCTATATCCCCGGACAATCAACAAGCAGTAAGGAGGGGACGAATGTTATCACACCACCGGGAGCCCAACAAGTTGTTTGTACCTGTCATCGATTGGGCAGGGCTGATTATTCCTGGAGAAGATATGGAGAAGGACTCGGGTGACGTATCCGTAATCATCGGGGAGGTGTCCGATGTGAGGCCTTCCTTTATCCAGCGCATTTCATCTGACCTGACTATCGATAATTGGACCCGGAAACCAGTGATATCCAAACAGGGGTAAAGCTCGACGTCAGGGTGGTTAACCCTAGAGGATAGGGGAATGAAGAAGTTTTATTTTGTTGTTGTTTTATTTCTGCATAATTGTGTCGTTTCTTCGTGTTATTTGAAATTGCGATCGTCGTGAAAAATGATTTATATATGACAAGTACTTTGTTTTATGTCAGGTGTACCAATTTGAGTATTCCTTGCCTAACAAACGATCTTTCAAATTTGAATGGTGATTATGATTTTGACATTGAGCTGGATTTCGATTTGATGGGCATTGAGCAAGACGAGACAGATTACGACGACGCACCTGATGAGATCAAAGGATGGGTCGAAGATAAACCCAAACCCAATTTGGACCAAACCATCACTATAGATATCGGAACCCCTGACAATCCAAAAGAACTCAAGATAGGGACAGACCTTACCCCCAGCCAAAAAGCAGAAATAATCGAGTTACTAAGCCAATATGAGGATGTCTTTGCCTGGTCGCACGAGGATATGATCGGGTTGGCCACCGACATTGTGGTGCACCGGTTACCCATCAAGGAGGGTTTCAGGCCTGTCAAGCAGAAACTAAGAAAGTTGAAACCTGAGTGGAGCTTAAAAGTGAAGGAAGAGATCATCAAACAGTTCAGGGCGGGAATCATTATGGTATCCACTTATCCTGAATGGTTATCCAATGTGGTCCCGGTAGCTAAGCCTGGAGGAAAGGTGAGGGTATGTGTAGACTACAGAGATCTAAACAAGGCCAGTCTCAAGGACAACTTTCCGGTGCCTTTCATACACATCCTGGTGGATAACACAGCCCAGTACGAAATGTACTCTTTTATGGATTGCTTCGCAGGATATCATCAGATAATGGTGGCGGAGGAAGATCGGGAAAAGACCGCATTCATCACCCCCTAGGGCACTTTCTGCTATAGACGACTGGCTTTTGGCCTCACAAACGCGGGGGCTACTTATCAGAGAGCCATGATGGCCTTGTTCCACGATATGATGCACAAGGAGATAGAGGTCTACGTGGACGACATTATTGTGAAATCGAAGGTAGAGTCCGATCATATAACTCATCTCAAAAAGCTATTCGATCGGCTCAGGAAGTATAATTTGAAACTCAATCCAGCCAAGTGTGCTTTCGGAGTACAATCGGGCAAGCTCTTGGGTTTCCTGGTTAGTGATCGGGGCATTGAGTTAGACCCAGCAAAGATTAAGGCCATTGTGGATATGCCAGCACCTCGCACAGAGAAGGAGATAAGGGGATTCCTGGGGAGAATAAACTTCATCAGCCGTTTTATATCTCACTTGACGACTACATGTGAGCCGATTTTTAAATTGTTAAGAAAGGGTGCTTCCCAAGAATGGAATGAGCAGTGTGTCAGAGGGCTTTTCAGATCATTAAGAAACAACTGACGGAGGCACCAGTGCTGGTACCCCCGAAGGATGGGATCCCTTTGTTTATGTATATATCCGTCAACACCATCGCGATGGGATGTATGTTGGGACAGAAAAATGAGGCGGGTAAAGAGCAGGCCATCTATTACCTCAGCAAAAGATTTAGCCAATGTGAGCAGAATTACACTCCCATCGAGAAGACTTGTTGTGCTCTGGCCTGGGCCGCAGGGAGATTACAGCACTACCTCCATGGGCATACAACGTACCTGATATCAAGAATGGATCCCCTAAAATATATTTTTGAAAGGCCCATGCTGAATTGTCGATTATCCAGATGGCAGTTAATCTTACAAACAGTTTGACATGGTGTACGTGACCCAGAAGGCCATGAAGGGGCAGGGAATTGCAGATCAGTTGGCAGAAACCCCGTCAGGAGGGACGGAGCCTTTAGAAACTCCTCTTCCGGGCGAGGATATATTTTGGGTATCGCACGAAAAATGTGATGACGAGGGACAATTCTGGAAGCTGTATTTTGATGGTGCCATGAATGCCGAGGGGGCAGGAGCCGGAGCGGTCCTAGTCTCTATCACCGGAGAACAATACCCCGTGGCCACTAAACTTCGTTTCAGCAATTCGAACAACACCGCTGAATACGAGGGGTGTATCTTGGGACTCCGATTGGCCCGTGACATGGGAGTAAAAAGACTAGCGGTGTTCGGGGATTCAGAATTGGTAATCAGACAAGCAATCGGGGTATACAACACTAAGGAGCTTCGGTTACTTCCATACCATCGTTTGTGTCACCCAGCTTATGCGAGAGTTCGAAGATATCGCCTTCCGCCATATTCCTCGGGGACGAAATGATTTTGCCGATGCATTGGCGACTTTGGCTTCCTTAATCCGCGTGATCAAGAGTAGGGACAGTCCACAGATTGAGATCACCGTACAGAATGCCCCGGCATATGAGGAAAATGTGGCAGTGTTATCAAACGAGGTGGTGTTGACAAGGCAGCCCTGGTATCACGACATCAGGGAATATCTGAGAGACAGATCCCTTCCCGATCAGGCGAATCGGACTGAAAGGATGAGAATTCAAAAGATGGCGATGAAGTTTTACCTGAGTGGCGATTCACTTTACAAAAGGGATGCCGGGTTGGGACTGTTGCAATGCGTAGACGAAACGCAATCCCAAAGGATTATGAATGAAATCCATGGCGGGGTGTGTGGGCCACATATGAGTGGACCGATGTTGGCCAAAAAGATCTTGAGGACAGGGTATTATTGGTTAACGCTGAAGGCCGATTGCGATGATCATGTCAAACGGTGTTATCAATGCCAGGCGCACGGTAATGTGATCCATACACCTCCCAATGAACTGCACTGTATGACCTCCCCATGGCCATTTTCAATGTGGGGAATGGATGTAATAGGACCAATAGAGCCCAAAGCAAGCAACGGGCACCGATTCATTTTCGTCATGATCGATTATTTCACCAAATGGGTAGAGGCAGCTTCTTTCCCTAAGGTAACTCAGGAGGTCATCGTCAACTTCATCAGGAATAATGTCATTTGCCGATATGGGCAACCTGAGGTTGTGGTCTCCGACAATGCCAAGAATTTAAACAACGCCCTCATGAAGGGACTGTGTGACCAGTTCAAGATTAAGCATCTCAATTCCGTCATTTACCGTCCTAAGATGAATGGGGCAGTGGAGGCTGCCAATAAGAACATCAAGAAGATCATGGCGAAAATGTCTGCTAATCATCGGGGATGGCCGGATCTGTTACCCCTCACCCTGCTGGCATACCGAACATCCACGCGTACTTCTACGGGAGCAACCCCTTACGCCTTGGTATATGGAATGGAGGCTGTCCTGCCAGTTGAAGTTGAGATGGCGTCCCTCAGAATAGTGATCGATGCTCAGATAAGCGAGGAGGATTGGATGCAAAGTCGATACGACCAATTGGCCCTAATTGATGAAAGGAGGGTGGCTGCTGTTTGGCACGGCCAGCTATATCAACAGAGGATCTCCCGATCATACGACAA
Source organism: Aralia elata (assembly GCA_034770075.1). Lineage (NCBI taxonomy): Eukaryota > Viridiplantae > Streptophyta > Magnoliopsida > Apiales > Araliaceae > Aralia > Aralia elata. The sequence continues at coordinate 62,342,019 of CM068387.1, forward strand.
AAGGATCAGACCTCGGAAATTCAAGGAGAATGACCTGGTGCTAAAGAGAATCATGTCTTGTCAGGACGAAGCCAGGGGGAAGTTTGCCCCGAATTGGGAAGGACCATTCGTGATTAAGAAAGTGCTGTCCGGAGGAGCCCTCATATTGCAAGAAATGGATGGTGAGGTATTTCCACAACCCCTCAATGCTGACTCGGTGAAGCGGTTCTACGCTTAAATCATCCTTTCTGTTTTTCCTTCGAGAGCGAACTACGTAGGACCTGATCTCCCAACTTGTGGGGGTACGTAGGCAGCCATCATGGCGCGGTCCGATCCTTTAAAAAAAAAAAATAATCCTTTCCCTAACCAAAACCAATTTTCGATAGCCAGATAAAACCTTCCTACACCCTCAAAACCTTCCCGAAACCAACTGCCTAACCAGTTTCATCCCAGAATACATACCCTGATCCAACCCAAACAGTTATCCAAAATCTGAGATTCAATCCGACGAAATCAAAAGGTGTGCGGCAATATCTGTCAAATCTCCATCAAGTCTTGAGGAAAGAAAGAAGGCGAAATGTCAAAATCATGGTCAGTTGGATAAAATGATGATCCAATGGAGGGCAATGATACGACAAAAGGGGAAAATGACTAAATTTAAATGCATGTCTATATATATAAGTCGTTTTATTATAAGATTTCTCTTTCAATAACTGATGAAACCAACATAGTCTATGCAGGAAATAAAATAAATCTACAAATCTGAAACTAGCCGGAGCAGGATGGACAGGGTGGTGGATAGATCTGAAGCATCAGCATCTCCTGCAATCTGCTGCCCCATCATATCAATACGATCCAGTAAAGCAGTAGCTCGGCTGACAGTCCCAAAATGAGCGTCTACCACTGCCCTGGTCTGAAATACAATGGCCTCTCTGTCAGCAATGGCAGCATCTCTAGCCCGAATGGCCTCATCTCTCTCGGTAAGGGCAGCATCCCTCTCGGCTTCAGTAGTAATCAGGGCCAGGCGGAGTCGGGAATCCCCAGCGACCCGACTCGGGGCAGAATCGGCTGAGATGGAATGGTCTGTGGTATCTTCGGTGAAAATCACTCCAGAGTCATCAAAGGGCCCAGTCCGACTCAAACTAGCCGAATCCAGGTCTCCACGCAACCACTGTACGTAGGCAAATGTCTGGATGTGACAGCTCGCACTATATTCGGCAAAGATCCTGCGATCCCAAAGCTCGTATACCTGCAATAGATCCCTCTCTGTACAGGAGGATATAAGGAATCGGTATGCGGCTGCACCCGCGAAGGGGTGTAAATCCTGTGTCTGATCAAACTGCCCCATAACCGCCAGGGGATGATAGGTCGTCACGCCCCTTAACCCAGCAATGGGAATGAAATCCATGCCAGGCACATGAGTCAAGAAGCTCATGAAGGAGCAATAGCCCGAGTAAACCAATAGATGAAAGGGGTCCTCAATGATAGACAAAAATGATGTCCAGGAGGCCACATCAGTACAACTCGCGGGACGAAGCGAAAACTGCGTGGTTATGTCATGGCTGAAGCAAAACCCTTGGCGACGGAAATGGCCGATGGGACTAAGATGACTCATGAACCACATGTACAGCAAAGTCGAGCTCCCTCTGAAGGCTCTGCCTCGGAAGGACTGGCAATATGTGGCTGACATATAGGTATCCGCCAATATCATAGGAAGAATGGTATGATCCTCCCGGAGGGCTCGAACGGCCGCCACAATCCGCATATCCAAATGATCGGGTCCTGCAGGCAAATACAAAATTGAGATAACACAGGCCATCAGAACGTCCACTCTCAAGGCATCCCAACGCTCCTCGGACACGGAAAAATCACCGAGGAAAATACGGAAACTGTCAGGTGAGCCAAATCGGTCAATCAAGAATTGAAGAGGAACCATATGGTCCGATATGATTACCGGTAATAAGACAGCCCTCCGCAAACCGGTGAAAGTCAAGAATTGACGGCGCATGGAACCAACGGTAACCCTAGCACAGGGACCATCCAACGACAAGCCGGTGAAGCGAGCATACTCCTCAAGGGTGGGGGTCAGCTCTACTGTCCCAAACCTAAACACCTGACGGGCAGGGATCCAATAACTCAGAAGACCATCCACAAAGCCCACTGGCACCCGGAAGGTTAATAAGGACCAAGAATGTCCCAGAAGACCATCTACGATAACCCTATCTGCTGGCAGTAGACTGTCCAACCAGCGGAAGAGGCTGCCAACCAACCCTGTGGGAGGAGTGGAATCCAAACGAACCACGGCATCTGAGGACGACATCTGTGAAAAAATAGTATCAAAAAAAAGACTGTACAGGGGTCATTCTCTACCCATAAATAAAAAGCATGCATCATACAGTTAATAATAAAGCAGGTGAATCCCATAGAGATGAAAAGAAGACTGTGCATAAATAAATAAATGAGTTCAGTACATAGTGCATAAAGGAAAAAGAAATCTAAGCAGGTGCCGATACAAAAGGCCCTATCCTATCCTGGTCTAAATAAAATCAGTATCATCTATGAAAGCAGGATCCTCGAACTGATCCCCTGGAGTCGTCGAGCTCGGAGGACCAAAGTTCATATCAGGGATGTAGGGATGCGCTGTGGCATCAGAGGAACTCGGGCCTGCATCATAACCTGCACCGTCAGGATCGTAGGTGTAAGCCTCCTCCGGGGCCCGGCCCAACCCCCGAATAAACAGCGACAACTGATCTACCTGACGGGTCAATGCGGCGATCTGCTCAGCGTGGGTGGGAGTCCGAACACAGGCAGCCCAATCGGTCATCGTCACCGAGCCTGGAACCATATCTCCAAGAAAGAAAGTGGCCCGAGTCTGAGGACCGATGGTACGGGGCACCCACCATGTACGGAATGCATCACTCGTAGTGGGACCCGTGGAAAGCATCCGACCGTCCTCCCCGGCAAGCATGATCTCCGAGGGCTGAGAATCCAACGGCCAGAAAGTAGTGAAAGAAAGGGAGTGCGGGATGCGGATCTCCCCAGTGACGCATCTGAATGCGCGCTCTCCCAGATACATCACCCAGCCTCCAACACTCTGCAAAGTGAGGCGACGGGTGGAAAGCTCGAACTCCGGGCCGGAAGGATGCCCGTCAGCAAACCCCACAGTCAGATGCTCGGAGAGGTAGGGAATCCAGACGACGTCGGCAGCCGTGATCAACTCCAGCTGAATACGACAATGTGCAAAGCTGCCCGACACTGGGACCTCCTCCAGAGTGCTGTGATGCCATCGCCGACCCCGAGGATAAGTGTCCGGGCCCAGAGTAGTGATAGGCCTCAGACATGGCAGCCGCTCGTAAGCCCAGAACTGTGAATAGAAACAAGGCAAGGCATGAGTCACTATCAAATACAGAAAAGAGATGAAAGGAAAAGAAATACAGTAAGAGAGAAGAGGAGGGGACTCACCAACAGGAAATGGTAGAAGCCGAGCCAGGCATCAGTCTGTCCCTCTGAGCGTAGACGCATGCCGTGAAGGAAGTAGGCAAAGGTGAATGACCCCCAGTCATAGTCACCGATGCGGTCCACGTCTCTGACCGCTCCTACGACGCTGAAATGAATAGTGGAGGAGTTGTTCCCCAGAAAACAACCCCTCATGATGGTCAGGAACAGGCGTCGTAGCAGAATGTCCCTGGTGCCCTGATCCGCGGGAATGGGCAGTGCGTACAGACCCCCAACAGCATCGACAGCCAAAGCGCCGGATCGAATGCTACGGGCCTTAAAGACCCGATCCTCAGCAGCGAAGCCCAGCAAAGCTCGAACCTCCACAGGAGTGATATCAAGATCCAAGGGGACGCGGGACCCGGTAAACTCAATGCCGGTAATGTACCTCCAGTCCCATGGGGTCAACACGACCTCGCAGTCGAGGAGATGAAGAGACTGCGTCTGGTGGAACCATCGCTCGGATAAAGCCCTCATGTAACCCCAGGGGCACTGGCGGGGGATGATAGTGAAGAAATGTCGGAAGCCCCAAGAGTCCACCATCGCCCGATAATCACTGTGCAGGGCCGCGTAAAGGGAGTAGATGTTGAACCAGTTACCCCTCGGCTGGGTAAACTCGGGTACCTGGGGCAATCACCAAGGGGTCAATCCGTATAAAAGGAGAATGGAGAAATTGAGAGTGAAATCAGAATAGAGCTGAAATATACCTCGTTAGCCACGAGAGATGCTGAGGGGTGACGACTGAGATCCCGACCCAAAAGATCGGGTATCTGCACAGAGGCGCCAGAAGGAGCCTGATGAGTAGATGGAGCCGGTGTGCTGGAGGATGGCCCCTCTGCCGCGACCTCCGGAGGGACAGCCTCCGTCAAACGACGATAACCGGGGGTTACGAGATGGGTGACCGGCGACGATACCCGGCCCCGACGAGACGATCGACCGGCGACGATAACCGGCGATCACGAGATGGATGTCCGGCGACGATAACCGGCTCCGACAGATAACCAACCGGCGACGATAACCGGGGGTTACGCGATGGGTGACCGGCGACGATACCCGGCCCCGACATGACGATCGACCGGCGACGATAACCGGCGATCACGAGATGGATGTCCGGCGACGATAACCGGCTCCGACAAGATAACCAACCGGCGACGATAACCGGGGGTTACGCGATGGGTGACCGGCGACGATATCCGGCCCCGAGAGACGATCGACCGGCGACGATAACCGGCGATCATGAGGTGGATGTCCGGCGACGATAACCGGCTCCGACAGATAACCAACCGGCGACGATAACCGGGGGTTACGCGATGGGTGACCGGCGACGATACCCGGCCCCGACATGACGATCGACCGGCGACGATAACCGGCGATCACGAGATGGATGACCGGCGACGATAACCGGCTCCGACAAGATAACCGACCGGCGACGATAACCGGGGGTTACGCGATGGGTGACCGGCGACGATACCCGGTCCCGACATGACGATCGACCGGCGACGATAACCGGCGATCACGAGATGGATGACCGGCGACGATAACCGGCTCCAACAAGGTAACCAACCGGCGACGATAACCGGGGGTTACGCGATGGGTGACCGGCGACGATACCCGGCCCCGACATGACGATCGACCGGCGACGATAACCGGCGATCACGAGATGGATGTCCGGCGACGATAACCGGCTCCGACAAGATAACCAACCGGCGACGATAACCGGGGGTTACGCGATGGGTGACCGGCGACGATACCCGGCCCCGACGAGACGATCGACCGGCGACGATAACCGGCGATCATGAGATGGATGTTCGGCGACGATAACCGGCTCCGACAAGATAACCAACCGGCGACGATGACCGGGGGTTACGAGATGGGTGACCGGCGACGATACCCGGCCCCGAACGAGACGATAGATTGAAAGAGTGAACCCAAAGACTAACAAACACGGTCAAGGGGTTGATACGTTGACACTCTTACGAATGCCTTGCCTGCATTACATCTTATGTTGCATCATAAGCTATATGTGTTGCATCATGTATGTATTGTCAATTCTTATGCACTGTCATTCATGCATCGAGTGTCTATTCTTTATCCTGTTCATTTCATTTAACATTTCATAAACATGATAAAGAGGGGCAGCTGTAGACACCCAAATTTTGCACTTCGTATACTAACCTTGACAGGAGGGCAAATTCGTCAAATGGATCGGCCTGCGAGAGCAAAAGATAGGAAAAGTACGGACACGCGACGCCACCATGATAATTTGCAGCCGAAATCGACATGATAGCAGGGCTATCCGAATTTGGCATTCCCGGAAGGTGTGGCGCGCTTCTCAATGATTCTCGGACTGTAAGGCACGAGCCTGTCAGCGAAAACTGACGTCGCGGCACGAAAATCGAGGCGTGGCACGAAAATCGAGAAAGTCAAGCCCGCCAGCCGCGGATAGATCTGCGGCCAAGTGGGTGCGCCAGCACGGAAACCAGGAAATCAGCACTAACCAGCTGAGTGCGATGGGAGGCGTGCCAGCTGGCCAGCCGCAGATCCATCTGCGGCCAGCCGCAGATAGATCTGCGGCTGGCTCTGGCCAGCCTATTTAAGCCAGCTTCAGGCAGCATACAGGAGGGTCAGAAAAATTTGAAAGAGGAAGAATTCCAGCGGAAAACAGCAGCAAAAGATCGGAAATTGAGAGGAAAAAGAGGGAAATTTTGCAATCAAATAGGAAGAAAAGAGAGAAAAAAGGAGAGAATTCAATTCTTTTGATTTTGATTGTATCAATACACTCCTTATTCAATTCAAATACATCAAGTTTACATCCATTTGGATATCAATTGCAAGGTGAAATCTCTTTTGTGATATCAATTTCTATCATATCATTTGATCAAATTAGATGTAATTTTTTTCATGTAATTTATTGATTGAACAATGAATTAGGGATTGTGAGTGAAGTTTCCATCGGAATGAAACTCTTCCTAATAACCCGATGATATTCGTTCATTAATTTCTTTGTTTGTTTTAAGGTGTTATATTTGGTATCAATTCCTTTAAATCGTTGTTTTAGGATGCCTTGGTATTGTTAGATTATCCGGGTTGGTTTATTTTCTTGTAATATCCGATTGTTTGTGGATACTTGATTGTGAGCCTAGGAAAGCGACCCCGGGGTCCCAATCCGATGATGGACATATCTTGATGTAAGAAGTAGAAATGACGTAGTTTTCATTGTAAATATGTAATCGTTGGGCCTTAAAACGACGCTAAGGCGAGAATCGTGCTTAAGGCCCCGAAATAGTGAAATTTGTGATTGTTGGCGTTCGGGGACATTTTGATGGCTTACATGCCCATGAATAGCCCCGACGTGTGTTTATGCTTGATTTGATTTATGACACGAAATTGGTTTCAAAGCTAAATGATAAGATTTTCATAAAATCAATCAAAGTAGGATATTAGAATCACGAGGTTAAAATTTGAGAAATGTTAATGAATGTCGATTCCTATCTAACGAGAAAGCTAAAGAAGGATTGTTTTCCAAAACATCACACAAAATGATTTTATAAATAAAATGACGTTTTATTAAACCGTTGTATATAGGGTTAAAGAGGTTCTAGAAATTGCCCATCATTTTATGAAAGCAACGTATAGATCTCGATTCCTATTTAGACGAAGGTTTAAAATTCTTATTTTGCCAAAACGACACTTAATGAAAACCTCATAGTTTCGGACAATTAAAATCAAACCTTTCTCATAAAGAATAAAGCTTTCTCGTATAAATCGAAAGACATTCCGAAGCGTTCTCAAAATTAAAGCACGATTTTCCCTAAAATCCAAATGACTCTTTCATACAAATTCCCCACAACATTCACATAGGCACACACACACACCCACACACACATACACATTCATGAATTAAAGGATAGAAAAGCATCAAGATTGCGGTAACCGTGTTTCACGGAAGTCGAGGGGTGCCTAACACCTTCCCCTCACTTAAGCAAGCCCCCGAACTCTATGAATCTCGATTCGCAGACCAATTAATTCGGAGTCACATATGAGCCAGCGATTTATAAAAAAAAACGAAAACTCGGATGAGTTGGTACATCCATTTCAAATATACCAACTGGCGACTCTGGTTAATTGGCTCATCATAAAACACGATCTTTCAAAACCCCGTCGACATCAATGCCGACCTTTTCCAAAGCATCATTAAATCAAAGGGCTAAAAAAGGCTAAAAGACCAAAAGAGAAGAGAAAACCCGGCGTCGACAAAAACATAACCTACCCAAACATGACTCCACAGATTATGAATCAGGTAGTCATAACGACCGCCAACAGCGAGCAATGTTCCTTCCACAAACGATCCAGAATTGTTCTCCTTCCTCAAATATATCTGACCAAAGAACATGTAATAGTTTTTATTGTCATAGAAGCTGCAATAGCTTCTTACATATAAGGAAATGAAATTGTTTCTCTTGAAACCATTTTACTAATAATATCATACATATCAATACAGCTAAATACTTTCTGGTTAAAATTTTTATGATCTACAAAAGATCAACACATAAAAAGTTTGTGTACCGAAAGCCTATATCAGGAACATAATGGTGTATGGTGTAAACCATTCATTTTCTAGGATCCTCATTTATCTATCAAGGGAAAAAAATTATTGTTGCCTGCATAACAAGTTTCATAATCCAAAACTCAAACCCTTCCCTGGGCCTAAATGAATCTTATTGTAGTAGTTTCTTCAAATAATGCAACCACATTTTAATGGGATGTATTTCTCAAAATTGAATATACAGCAGAAAATATAACTGAAAGTCAGCATAACACTAGGGCAAGTTCCGATGGCTAGAGCTAAAATGGCTACTGCTTCCACAGCCTCCTATACCATATTTGGCTATTTCCCTATAATGCCGGTAGAATCACCATAAATGGTGGAGGAAAACCTAGTTATTTTTCTATTAAATGCATTGGAGTGATTGCTTTTTACTTTTTACTTTTTTATTAATTAGAGTTTCAATTTATATTTGGATATAAGCATTCTATCTGACCTTAGGACTTAAAAAACAGGTTTTACAATCACGAAAAATAGTATTTTAGACATGAAATGAAACGATAGAGTACCAAAGTATTGTACTTGACGAAAAAGAAAAAAGTTTATAAGACATATAAGTTACAAAAGAAGGTGAGAGGATAGAAGTGGGCAAAAGATAGCCTCAATAGAAACGACACAAGCAGCTCATAGACCAGTCCTCCAATACATTAAATGTGAACTTGGTATTTCAATCTTTTCTTCTAATAGAACTTTCCTGAGTATCTGTAAATTCAGGGGCGAAGCCAGGAACAAAATGCAGTGGGGTCAAAATATTGTGATCCTATAAATAATTTGGCACGAGAGCCATTTTTTTTAGATAATTTTATGTTTTTCGGCCGATTGCATATGTAAAACATGTATTTAATCAGTCGAAAAATCTCCTTTAGTTTCTCATGTTTAATTAGTACTCTACTTGATTGATGTATTGTATGAATCCTTTACTATTTTTGTTGTTCTTTTTTCTCAAATATATCTATGTTGTGAGGTGTGTTACTGTGTCGTGTGTGTTATGGATGTTGAAGACAAATAGTAACATGTCTCATTTATTATTTGTAAATTATCTTAATTATAGCTTGACAATATTATCTACTATAAATTCCCTGATTCTAGTTTAGGTAATCCCTTATTTATAGCATAGGAGATCAGGCATATCCCTACATTATAGTCTAGATGGCTTTCACATGTGTATATATATTGGATAACTATGTGTGTAAAGGTGTGCAACAGAGATATACAGAATAAGCTTTATTTCTTGTGTGTGTTTATTCTTTCAGATGTGATTTGAAGTGCATGTCTATCTCACATCGGATCCAAGTTCACTAAATTTTTATATGATAGTCATTTGTTTCTTTATTAATTACTTGGACTTTTGAAGTCTACATTGTTTGACAATGTAATCTTGTTTCATGTTTGTTTTATAAATGGAGGAGAATTTAAGTATAAATTAAAAATTTTAATTGTTAAGAGAGAAAGTTTCTTCTTTATTAGTGGGGTCAAATTACTAAATTACACCAAAAAAATCTATTACATCATATATAAAAATAAAAGATTAGTGGGGTCAATTGACCCCACACTCATACATGTAGCTTCGCCCTGTCTGTAATAATTGTGCCTGCTTGGAGAGTTTGGTACATCAAATGATGTGTTTTCCTCCTTATGGATGAATGCATAAACATGCATTGTGGGCTAAGGAAGCATTGATTCAAGTTCATGAATTCGGAAAATTTAAAAAATAATAAAGATAAGGATACTGCAGAATGGATATATTAATTGAATTTATTTTTTTATTTGCATATTTATATTTATATCAAAGATATTCTATAACAGTTAAGGAAACAGATTATTCATTAAAAAAATGATTTAAGTTCAGTTGTTGAGAGGAAGATCCTTCAGAAATACTCTAGAGAGAAGAGCTTGAGACAAGCTTCAAAGAGGGCTTCAACTGTTCAACTTTCAACAAAGACAGATGGCCAGACTAAGAAATCAAGGTTCATCAGATGTGGTCACTGATAGCGAGTCACCGAATGAGAGAGAGGATTGGAGCATTGAGGCAAAACCACTCAGTTAGATAAAGATTTGGGACGGGGAGAGATGATCTCAGCAATAGTGCAATTGATTTATGCCCTAGCAGCCAGATGATTACGTATAATGTATATATACTATATAGCCTGTTAATTTAAACACCACAAATTTCTGAAATAAAACCCCAAAAGAACCCACTCAAATGTGAAAGAATCATTTGTGTAATTAACTATTTCATCGACATATCAACAACAACATCTAGCAAGATTGGAGTGAAAGAACTTGCTTGATATAGGACATTTAACAAAAACGAAAAATAGAAAAGTTTGATACCTGAAAAAATAAATTCCTGTGATAACTCTCAGTTGGTGGCATAAGAGGATCTATAAAGACATGTTTATCGATCCTCCATACTCTTAAATAGCTAAAAAGCTCTGATAATTCATCGAATGCCTTGCGTGTAGGTTTATCTGTAGTAGCATGGTTTAATCAGATAAGATGTATTCCGCTACTAATTGGTATCTATCATCAGTGAATGATAACATACCAGCTGGAAGGGCACCTCTCAATCTAGGAAGGGCCTGATCTGCAACCCCACATAACCTTAGTCCTACAGTCTGTAACCTATTTACAGCAGCTTCCGTAAGATTAAGCTCCTGAAAATGATATAAAGTAAGAGGCAATAGATAATACAAGTTGAATCCAAAATAAAAGGGGAAATAAAAAGAACAGAACAGAAAAACTAGATCTAGTCTTACTGATAGTCATTACAGTAATACACTCCATGACACGTGACATGGAAAATCATCTACATGATAAAGCCTCTTGGTGCAATTGCAATCAAGAGCATCTTTTATCTCTCTTTTTTTTTCGTTTTTCTCACCATTTATGTAAGAAGAATTATCTTAAAGAGGAATAGATGCAAAATAAGAAACCCCACCTTTCAATCCCTTGAGGTATCACGCTTAAACAATGCCTCTACCTTGAGATACAGGGCAAGTGGGCAACTATTCCTCATCAGTCTAAATTCACTATAATGCATCCAACATGTCGCTTTTTTATTTGGATAAAAGAAGAAATTGTGTTAATAGAAAAGAGAGGACACAATAAACTGTGGGACCAGAACTCCACCCTCAACTAGACTAATGAAAAACAAGACTCAAAAGAACACATAAAAAAGTGTAGACCTCCAATCTCTACAAAAATCAGTCACAAAAGTACCCTTATAAGACGGTAAGATGCCCATAGCAGAAGCCAAAGGGAAGCAAGAAAACTAACTAAAGCAGCTCCCTCTAAACGGTCACCACCATTATGCTCATTCCGAATTCCCCATAAAACTGAAAAGAAAGCACACTTTCATATATTTTGGAATCCCTCTTGCTTCCAAATCCACGAAAACGAATTAACAACATATCTTCCACCGAAGTAGAGGACACCCGCTCCTCTCCTAAGTCCTAACACTCCAAAGAGAGAGCTGCACAACACGACAAACAATGAAGAAAGAAATGAGTATGTGTCCCATTATTCTGCCTTCACATAAAAAAAGTACGGAGATTCTACATGTCTTATATGGCTTACCTTGTGCTAAAACAAGCTGCACATAATGGAATACTTCCAGATCCAAGGAAGCATTAGCAAGATATGGGAGGAACTTGGTGCTATTTGGAAACCCTATAGCTATACTTAATGGAATACTAGTGGTCGACGCACAAGCGTGAACGCGTGTAAATTATTTGGGATAAAATAAGAATTTTATAAAATTTAGAGGAGCAAATAGAAAGATATAAAAAATTAATATTAAAAAGGACAAAATAGTAATATACTTAAAGTTGTAGGGGCAAAAGAGTAATAAAAAAAGGAAAAAAAAAAGCAGCTTAAGTAGGTGTGTGACCCAGTTACACCAAAAGCCTATATTCAATATCTTAAGAAGTTGATATCTTGTCAAAAAAATGCCTAGTGCTCTAGAGCAATCAAGACTTTTAGATTTTAAAAGATAAGAAAAAGTTATTGACACGTGTGAAAGAGGTTAAGTCATACATCTGGACAAGTAATGTGTAAGACACCCTAGTGTTTTGACATCCGTCTAGTGGTCTATTACTCTATTACCAGAATGTCCATCAGAAGTGATAACCATATTGTAGATTTTTTCCAGTCAAGACAACTTGATTACTTAAGAAGTAAAAGATCACCATGCATCAATCTGCTTTGTTTCGAAAAAGATAAGTGCAGAACTAAAAGCTAGCAATGTAGAACACAACATAACATCTAACCTCGAAATGGGATGTCGATACTTTACCGTGATGTTATTTACCGCTCGATACATAGTTCTTTGATTTGGACATTGATTCGTAATATGTCCCCTGTCTTGACATTTAAAGCATACAATATCTCGATTACAACTAGTAGAAGGTTGATTGGTTTTACCTTGCAATCCTTGAGTAGTCGCTCCCTGCTTGATTTCTGTCTTTGGCTTGAAAACAATTGGCTTTTCCTCGCGTTTCACATTATTGGGCTTCCATGATGATCCTGTGATAGGATTTGTTCGCTGGCCACCTCTTCTCTTAAGTTGTTTCTCAATTTTGATAGCCATGTGCACCATATCTTCCAATACCACATAGTGTTGATGCTCCACCAAATCTGCAAATTCCCAATTTAACCCTGCTGAAAATTGAGCCATAGTTGCCTCATTTTCCTCGCCGATGTCAGCCCTAGACATTAACATTTCCATCTCCTTGAAGTAGTCGTCCATACTCTTACTTCCCTATTTCAAGTTTTGCAAATTTCGAAATAGATCTCGGTAGTAGTGGCTTGGTACGAACCTCTTTTTCATTACAGCTTTCATTTCTGCCCAAGTCTCTATTGGACGCTCTCTACACCTCCTTCGGCTGGTCATCAATTGATCCCATTAAGTAACCGCATAATCTGAAAATTCTGTAGCGGCAATTCTAACTTTCTTGAGATCCGAGTAGTTGTGACAATCAAATATCCATTCCATTTTCTTCTCCCACTCTAAATATTCCTCGAGATCACTCCTGCCTTGGAATGTGGGAATTTTCATTTTAATGCTATCGAGGTTGTTGTCCTCTTGATTTCGGCCGCCTCTATCCCTTGCAATATGTCTCCTAGGGATAAAACCAGTTTCTCGATCCTCTTCCTCGCTAAACCTTTCATCATAGTAATTTGTCTCCTCCATCCTAGCTTCCTTTTGTTGGGCTTTTCCTTTTGGTCTCCCACCTAGAGGGATTTGAGTTTGTTCCCCTTGAGTGTCACTCAACTGATCGATGTGATCATACACCTGCTCCATAGCAATCCATAACTGTCTAGAAAATTCTTTCATCATAGCTTCCATCATGAGTTTTGGGTCAAAATTCGATGTAGAAGGTTCATTTTCAATTGCCTTATCTTTTGTGTTAGACATATTCTCTGCAAAATAAAGGTTAGTAGAAAACAAGTTTCTCACCACTCCCTTACGTGTTTCGCTCAAACAATGTATGAAATGCTCGTGTATCACACAAATAGGCTTTTACCCTCTAATAATCTCACTACTCTTGCCTTTTTCACTTGTAATTCTCTCTAATAGGTTCTTTTTGAATTCACACAAATATTACCTCAATTTTCTAATTTCAATCCAATAAGAACTTATCAAGACACAATAGTTGTTATGAATACGAATATAAACAATATTTCACAATTGACAAATATAACTTTTTAAATGAAATCCCAATAATAGCAACAATGATAATAATTTTCTATAATTTTCTTTTTTTTACTGTAATCCAATAACAAAATTAAAGATAAGTAACTTGAGAGGAACTTAGCTTTGATACCAAATGATAGACTCCACGGCACGCTTGCATGAGGTGGTCGTCGCCCGGATCGTTTCTAATAAGTTGATAGGATGGATATCTTGCAACACATTAATCCTTCGACTATATGTAGATGGTAATCTTGGTACAATTGCCTGCAAAATGAATTCTGCGTAGGATGAACACCAACGACACCTCAACCCCTCGCTTATATTGAAGCGGTAAACTTGGTACAATCGACGATTGATGCGGTAGAAGACGTCACACACAACTATGAATGGTTGTATGATAAGTCAATTATGAATCTCCAAAGAGAACTAAAGAATACTTAGGAATTCTTCAAAGAACCACAAGTATAGAAACAAACTCACAATAATATTGATAATGCTAAAAATTGGTTGTTGAAACCATTACATCATGAAGACTATTTATACTAAGCTTGAGAATAATCTAGAATCAAACAAACCCTAGCAAATACTAAAAAAACCATTATATAAAACAAGGAACCCTGTTTTGGGGAAGGAAATAATTGGTGGAAAACACCATTACCTAAAATATGGAACCCTATTTTAGGGAAGAAAACAATTGGTGGAAAACACCATTACCTAAAACATGGAACCCTATTTTAGGAAAGGAAACAATTGGTGGAAAACACCATTACCTAAAATATGGAATCCCGCAATCCAAGAAAGTCAAAAATCTCACAATCTGATACAGGCGGGTTCTCGTCGGGGCGAGGAATTTAGCTGGGGAATCTTGCCGAGGCAGGGAAAATAGGTTGGAAAGCTCACCGGGGCGAGCTGCAGTTTCCAGCAACAATGAAGTCTATTGCGGTGCTTTGGGTACACTTGCTATCAATGTGTTTATGATCTTCACGTACTTATATCCCGTCTCTACAACCTCCGTACTTGTTCCAACCTTGTTCCATAATTCATGAATCATCCCGTTAAGTCCTTCTTTGAAGCGTTTAGCCTGAGTCCTCGTAATGGGTTCAAGTGGTATATGCAATGGATCTGCTTAGGTTTCGTCATGGGCTTCTAAGCTAAGGATGCCCTCATCACTTGTAATCACTAAAACCAACATCAGAGAAGAGTTTTGTCCAATCTTTAACTTATCTTTCTTTTCCCGTGATTAAAATCATCATCAACATATCCAATAATAATTGTGTTTCGATTGATTTATGTGGTTTCCTTTATGTTGTCGACCATCATTTCTATGATAGTCACATTTCCTCCCTTTTCCATGCTTGTAATTTCTTCTCTGCATTCTTTCGATATTTTTATACACTCCTCATCATTCCAGTCATGTAGTATCCCTGTCATTTTCAATGCCCATATTAATATTCATTAACTAATGGGCAATAATAAACAAAAATAAAGTGGCCAAAGAAATTTATAATTATACCTTTAGTAAAATAGCATTAGCAGGAGGAATAGCTTCAAGCATGTCGCCCCCAACGTAGCTCAAGTTGTTACTCCCTTCCAAACCAGCAACCACATGTGGGAGATCAAAATCAACGTATTGCAACTGTGGGAATGCTTCTGCAATGGCCTTCACCATGGTCCCTACGCCGCCCCCAACATCTACCAGTGATTTAATCTCCTCAAACACTCCTTTACACTCTTTAATTACCACACTTGATATCAACCTGACATCACTAACCATGGCATCATTAAAGAAATTGTTAAGGTTTGGTTCATGCCCTGCGTAGTCCCATAATGTTATTCCATGAGTTGTATCAAATGGGTTGGGACCATCATGGAACCACTCGCTCACATGGTGCCACGGTTCTGTCAAGATAGGATGTAACAGGGCTAGCTAGCAAAAATGGTGTCACGCTTAAGGGTTCATTTTTAAGCAAAAGATGAGATGGCGGGCAAGCAAATAATCTTCTTCTGCTTCTTCTTCATCATCTTCTTCATTTTTGGAGATCTTTTGATTTTGAAAAAAAAATAAAATGAATTAAAATGAGCATTAGACGGTAAATGCAATGCATGGTTCCATATGTGAGCTTGAGCATGAAGCAACTCATTACTTCATGTTAGATTTATAAATGGGCCCAAAATCTAGTATATAAAGACATCAAGCTCTCGAACTCAAAATCAATTGTCAATGAGAAGAGTTGACCCAAGTTATTATATACTAGATATATTTTCTCAAGGTATTCAACGGGGAACAAAATATATAGTCTAACACTACCACTAGGCAATTCCATAATCCTATATATAGCAGCTTTTAAATGACATGTAATTAAATTGTTATTGATTTCGTGTTAAGTTTGAACCTCAATAACAATTGATCTAGATATATTATATACATACATATATATATATATATGTATATGTATATATATATATACATATACATATATATATATATATATATATATACATATATATATATATATATGTGTGTGTGTGTTACGTATGTATAGACTAGCTAGATATATATAGGCCATATATGTATTAAACTGTTAGATTTTGATCGACTCTTAAAGGTTAATGATCAGTAGGCGACATTAGAAAAAATGTTACGTCTGTTTGAAATGGACACAGGAGCCAATCATTAGTACATTATTTGGAAGACACGAGTGTCTTTTACAAACTATAGATATAAAGGCGTGCATGATCTCTCGCTTGACAGAACCAAGATTATGTAATGAAGACTTGTCCAGTAATAATTGTATGAAACAGAGAAAGATCTTATTATCAATCCAACAAAACCGAGTTTTAATAATGTTTCAACACGAAGAGCTAGCCAATATAAGAATCTTTGTCAGTTAAATTTAAATTTATTCTTGGGCAATATACTGACGCAAGTTCAATACAACATTATAGTGGTTTTTCTTACAAACAACGAGTCCCTTCATGTATCATCAAAGATATTAAACTTCAATGAGAGATCTCAAGCCTAGTACATGAGTTATTTTATATTCACTGAATCCACAACCTTTAAATAGTCCTTTCCACTTACAAACAACGAGTTACTTCATGTATCATTAAGGATAAACCTCAATGAGAGATCTTAAACCCAATACATGAGTTATTTTAAAATCGCTAAATCCAAAACCTTTAAATAGTCCTTCCCACTATTTATGTGTTCTCTCTTTTCCCGTTGTGGAAACCATCATCATCAAATCAAAAAATAATTTTGTTTCGAGTGATTTGTAGTCTCCTTTCTGCATCTCATCATCTACTACCATATCTATGATAATAACCTTTCCTCCCTTTTCCCTGTTTGGAATTGCCTCTTTGCATAGCTTCAATATTTTTAGGCACTCTTCATCGCTCCAATTATGAAAGATCGACTAATTAACACATAATTATATAACTCATATTAGCATTAGTTAGAGAAAACGGTCAATCTGATCTACATGATTACAAGTCAAGATTCAGGGGATTAAAATTAGTCTTTGAGCATGCCCCAGCGCAAGTAATGGTTAGACTATAGTCTTGAGGATTTGGGGGGCGGGGAGAAAAGTTCCTAAAATGGTGCTTCTAAATGCTTCAACGACAAGACCAAGGGTTGGTTGGCCTAGTAATTAAGAGTTTGTAATCTTGTTTATTTTGGGAAGGGATTTGGGAAACATCATCATGATAAGTACTACTCGATGAAGTTTATAGGTCATGGGTACAAAACTCCACATAGACTCCTTGGATCTACGGTTTCTGTGTATGCCAGAATAGGATATATAACGAATGCGGGTTCTTTTGCAAATAAAAAAAATAAAAAGTAAAAAGTAATTAACTTGAAATTTTGACACACACACACACGGATATATATATATATATGCACCTTTAACAAAACAGCATCTGCAGGAGGAATTGATTCTAACACGCTCCCCCCAACAAAGCTCAAGTTCTTACTCCCTTCCAAGTTAGCAACCACATGTGCGAGATCAAAAACAATGCAGTGCAAGTGTGGGTTCGCATTGGCAATGGCATTACTCGTAGCACCCATGCCACCCCCAACATCTACTAGTGAATTAAGCCCTTCGAACACTTCCTTGCACTCTTTAATCACCATATCTGTTAGAAATCAGGAATCACTAGCCATGGCATCATTGAAGAAGCCAAAAAGCTTGGGCTCTTGACGAGAATACTCCCATATAGTCTTCCCATTAGCCGCTTCAAACGGTGTTGAATCGTCGTTTTGGAACCATTGGGTCACATGGTACCATGGGTTCACAAAGATTGGATCGCCCATGGCTAGAAAAAGTGTCCTTAAGCTTAATGGCTCATCTTTTAGAAGAAATCTAGAAGAAGGTGCAAGTAAATAGGCCTCCTCTTCATCGCTTTCGGACAATATTTTTTGCTTGAGAAAAAAGCCGGAATGAACTAGCACGCATGAGGCGATGGATGGCGTGCGCTTTTGCCTTGTTGATTGGCAGAGCGTCGACCAACTCTGAGAGCGTGATTGGTCTGCCATGGTTTTTTATGACATCTGGTATGCCTAGTTGAATAGCGGAATCGAGCATTATAAAGTTTACAAAATTGAACATGTGATTACATATGTGAGCATGAGCTTTAAGTACTAGCTCACTAACTTGTTCACTGTTGGGACATGATTAGTTGGGCCCAGATTGTAATATCCCAGATATTTAAGAAATTTAAAATAAGAATTTAATAAATAAAATTCTTATCAAGGGATGAAGTAGATTTGGACATATATGTATATTTGTGTTTCATATAATGTGAAGTATGTGATTTTGTGTAATTGACTAAATGTGTATATATAGATGTGAAATATATAAATATTTTGGGAAAAAGAAATTTAATATTTAATTAAATTATTAAAGAAAGTGGACGAAATTAATTAATTAATATTAATTAATTGTGATTAAATTAAATTATATTATTAAATAATATAATTTGAATATTGAGCCTTGTACGACGATAGAATTATAATGAATTAAATTTCATGAAATGAGTTAATGAATTCACTTACTTAATATTGGTGAATTAATGTATGTATTTTATTCTAATAAAATGAGGGAGTTAATTAAACTCATTATTATAAATATATTACATATGAATGTAAAACATATTTATATAAGGGCTTAATATATTATATTATGCCAAATAGATGTGAATTAATAGTTGGTCGAGCTAATTAATTTAATTAGTATGAACTAACTAACGAAACGTATAATTGCATGTAAGACAAGAATAGTGGTAGAAAACTCGAATTTGTGTTCGGAATGGAATTTGGAGACGCAGACTGGACGGTTGAGTCCGAAACGTCGAAAATAGTAAGAATATACTAAAAACACAAAATGTGCCGCCGTTGACTTTTTGGTCAAAACGTTTATAGTTGACTTTTCGATAAAAAGTCAAATTCGGATTTCGGAGATAAATTTGAAGAAACGGATATTTTCATGACGTTGAGAACGTCGAAATTAGTAGGAATCGACTGTAAATTCAAAAAAAATTAATTTTTAATATCCGAAATGGTCAAATGGACCATTAAATAGATAAATGAATAAATAAAAGATGAGAGAATAAATTATTGAAGGGAGTGGGACCCTTAGGCCTGCTGAATTATAGAAGGGGCGACTGATGGAGAAGGAATAAGGGAGGAGAGAGAGTCAGTGGGAAATGATGCGGGAGAAAAGAAAGAAAAAGAAAGAAAGAAATGAAAAGAATAAAACTCCACTCATCCCATTTCCATTTCTATTTCCTTATGTCGGCAACCACATGAGATGAGAAGAAGAGAGAGACTCAGCTAGACAGGAGAGAGAACGAAGGAAAGAAGAAGGAAAAAAAATGAAGAAGAAATCAAGAAAAGGTATTTTCAAAACCTTTAATTTATTTTTAGATTTAAATTTTATGGATTTTATGTAAAGAGATTATATTTATACTTGTTTGGATTATTTAAACATGTATAAACAACAATTAAACAAGAGAAATCAATAAATTAAAGGAAAAAAACATTTGCCGAAAAATATTATCGGATGTTGTTTCAACATGAAATCTCTAACGGATTTTGGAACTAAAACTATAGTTGGAATCCTAAAATATATTAGATCTGATCTGGGCAAAAAATATAACAAAACTCGTCGAAAAAGTTTTGAATCGCCGGAGAAGATGACCGGAAAGTCGTCGCAGACGAACTTTCCGGCAGAGTCCGTTGGGGCTATTTTCGACCAGAATTTGGAGAAACTTTGTATTAGAAAGTTGTAGATAATTTAATTTCATGCAAAATTGACATAAAATTCATAATTTTCTGATAAGTGGTTTAATTATTATGATGTTTTGAAGATTCAACACTTTGGAGATTAAAATTAAATTATCAAAAAATTATGTGAATGGTCGAAAATTATGAAATTTGGTGAAAAATCTTATAAGATTTTCTGGAAATATTTGGTGAATTATTGAAGATAATAAGTATTTATTGTATTTTTAAGCTATTTAAAGTTAGTTTAAAAATAGTGAAAATTCACGGAAAATTATGTGAATGGTGAAAAATTATGAAACTTAGTGAAAAATCCTATACTAATATTTTAGAATTTCTGGAAAGTTTTAAAAAAAAATTGAAGAGAAGAAGTATTTATTTTATTTATAAGCTATTTAAAGTTAGTTTAAAAATATTGAAAATTCACAGAAAATTACGTGAATGGTGGAAAAGTATGAAACTTGGTGAAAAATCCTATAATATTATTTCAGAATTTTGGAAAAGTGTTGGAAAATTTTTGAAGATCAGAAATATTTATTGTATTTTTAAGCTATTTAAAGTTAGTTTAAAAATAAGTGGAAATTCGTAGGAAATTCTATGAATGGTGAAAAATTATGATAATTGCTGTAAACAATTATAATAATATAAGATACATATTGATGATGTTTTGAAGATATAAAAGTATGTTGAGTTATCATTTCTATTTTGAAGCTATTAAATGATAGTTTTATAAATAGAAATAATTGCAGAAAATTGTCAGATAATTCGAAAAATGTGAAAGTTGGTTGAAAAGTCTAGAATAATATTCTAAAGACTTTAGGAGGATTATTGGACTCGTAAGATGAAGTAGGGCTAAAATAGTCATTTTGACTGTAAGATTATAAAAAAAATATAAGTTGATACTCGAGGACGGAGTACGATAAACGAAGTTACTAAAACAAGGTTACGATTAGTTACTGACGGTAACTATTATGTAGTAATTAATAAGGTAATAAAATAAATCCTATGAATGATGTAGGTTATCATTTGGAAGAAATGGGTAATGTAATCGAGGAAAGTGCAGGTAGACAAACAAGTTTCTTAACTTACACAAATTTTATATTATACAAGTTTTTAATATCATTAGATTATAGTACTTTCATGAATGATATATGATGTATTGAAGCTTTAATTTACACGATGTTTATGTTGTGTGAATTTTAAACTTATGCAAATCTTTTAATATTTGTACAAGCTGTCCGAGCTATGTTAAATTGTAAAATCCTATGTTTGGTTATGAAAATTCATTTGTTGTATGAGATTCATCTTATTATATGAAATGATTTACAAAAGAGAGTTATTTGTCATTTGATTCGGCTTAACTCAATTTGTGAGCTATTCCAGTCGGAATGTTTATTGTTGTGATATTGAATTATAATAATTCTTGAATTATGATAGTTGATCGTGTCAAGTCAAATATTATTGGGCAATTATCAATATAAGTTGCACCCCGTGCAACGATGTGGTTGTTAAACGTTAATTCCAAGAACGTGCTAGACCAATATTAGCACTTATGTGCTAAACTAAAGAAGAAATGTTCCATAAATGAACTGTTGATGTGATTAAGACTATGTTATTAATGAAAGAAGTAAAGAAAAATTTAATTCCTATTTATTTGAGGGGTTTCACAATTATTGTTCAATTGTTGAAGTTTTTATAAAGATTATTCTATTCATGAATGTTGTTTATTCACTGCTTATACTTGTTGGGAAATTAAATGCTCACTCTTGCAAATTCAAAAATTTTTGCAGTTACAGCGGAAAGACCAGAATGGTCAGAAGAAGATAAGAGTTACTAATTATTAAGGTAGAATAGTTAAAGTATATGACGGGTTGTAATATCATATAATAATGTTGTAATATAATTGAGGTAGTTATGTAAAGGTCTTTGTACCTAGGAGTAGGTTGAATTATATTGTAATATTTTAATATTTATTCTGATGTTGTAAGAATATCTTGAGTAGGTAGTATCTTGACGACACCAGGTTTTCGGGCTGTCACACAGATGATTTGGTGGGCCATAGTCCACGTGGAGGGACTTTCCCCACGTAGGAGTCTAATTGTAAATCAATCAAGAAGCAATTAATTTGATAAATGGTCAAGCTGAGTATTCTGAAAGTGTAAGGTGCTTGGAACATGATATTGGAACCAAATGTGCTTCTTCTAGCTAGTTAGTCTGGTTTAAGGGCATCATATCCGTTTAAGAGTACATAAGTTGCATCTTAATCCAAAAAGAGTTTCTTTTGTTGTCAGTCTAATTAGACAAATTAAGTAAATGGTGCTGATAAAAAATTTTGTTAGTCTAAATATTCTATAATCAGTCATATATTTCTTGGTTAGACGTAAACTTCTGTTAAAAGATTCCAACTAATCCTCATATTGCTCACATCTACTAAGGCTAGCTTGTTTAACTACTTTGTCGACAATCTACTTTATCAATTCATTAATAAATATTATATATACATATATACACACACACACACTACATGCATGATATTGCAACTAAAATACCCTGCTTTTTCAACATGGAATTTTGCTGAGCCATGCATTGATCAATTGCATACATATAAAAGTGCAGATAGACACACAGAGCAAGAAACAGAGAAACTACATTTTTTATATGCTGCAAGCCTGCAACTAAAATACCCTGCTTTTTCAACATGGAATTTTGCTGAGCCATGCATTGATCAATTACGTACATATAAAAGTGCAAATAGACACACAGAGCAAGAAATAGAGAAACTACATTTTTTATATGTTGCATGTTTATAGGTCTATATGTTTGACTAAAGAAGTATCACTCCCAATTGTTTGACTAAAGAAACTTATTTAAAGCTTTTGCTTTATGGGTATGGATGCTTTGAAATTGTTGAGCAGGGTTAAAGACTGTTATGGGTCTTTGTTGTCTTTCATTGGTGTGTTTTCTTTTGTTATGATTCTGTGAAAAAGTATAAATTGAAGTTTTGTTGTTTCAATAATTTGTTACATTAGTAACAAGTTTATAAATGCATTATTTAAATGACGAATATTGAATGGTATGTCGTTACTATCTACTAGTATCAATGTATTGTTAAAGGCCATGTTATTTATAGCTTTGGTGGGTCTTTCATAACAATTATTGAGTTTGTGTGAATGTTTGTTGCTAAGTCATTCGTTCACTCAATCGTTACGTTAGTTTGAGGTCTCGTGTGAGGTGTGACTGCTACATTTGTTGTTCTATCTATAGGAAATACAGTACTCTTACGTATTTGAAGCTGATATATGGTTAATAAGTGAAATTTTAGTGATTGTTAAATAAAGAGTATGGATAGCAATCTACTTCATAATACTTTCTGTAAATTATGAATATTGGCTGCGGAAATATCACTTAATTCTCAGAATTTGGAGAACATGATATCAGATTATTAGGCTTCTTGTTACATCAATTCCATTCATTTACTTGTTCTAGGTTCATGCATATTATGTTCATGCACGTGTAATTAATGTTAGGGATCAAAGAACTCTCTCATGACTTATATATATATATATAATGTGTATACACTTGGTTATTCAAAACTTAATTCTCAACCATATATTAAATTGAACTACTTTATTAAACTTATTATCTTTTTACTCAATAGTATTTTTCATTTGAGATATTCTATAATATAATTTTTAAAATTTTGAAATAAAGTTTAGAACACATAAAATATTAGAGAAAATAAAAAAGATGTATAAGTGGTAAAACTTCTTGTTCTAATATATAATTTAGTTTTCTATCTTATTAAAGTAATTATCCACAATATAGTTTATTGGTTAATTCTTCTAATTCAAAAGATTTTATTTTGAGTTAAAATCAATTTACAAAAATTTAAAATAAAAAATATTAAAAACATTTAGTCAATAAACTTCTAGATATTGTAAACTATTTTTTTTTAAAACAAACTTTCAATTAAAATAGGTAATTGATAAATATGTTAATATATTGGTTTCTCATTAATTAAGGACAATATAATCTCTTTGATATATAAGGGTGTGCAACAATCAATTTAGGGTGTATATATATCACCACCCTATATTATATAGAATATTTATATATTAATGGTTGTTTTGATATTTCACCAACTTTTCAATCAAAACTATGTCGTATTAGGTGCAGGCTACGTCGTATTAGCACGCCACTATTTCTATCCAAACAATAATAATGGAGGAAACTTGACTTTAGTTCATGTGATCGTATGTGCAATTTTTTTCAAAATTTAACGTCCATTCATTTTCTTAATAATTAAATTGTATAATAATTACAGTGAAGTGGGATTGGTTATAAACAAAAAAAAAAGAATTAAAATGAAAAATCATATGTAACTATGTCTTAAGACAAGACGTGCGGATCATGAACAATTTAATCAAAACAAAATGAAACTTTTTAATAAAAAGAAAGATTTAATCAAAATAAAATGGGATTCTTTTAATAAAAGAAAGAACGAAAAAATATTTTTTAGATTAATCCTGTGTTTTTCACTATGCTAATCGATATCAAAAATTTTGGGATTAGGGTCCCTTTTTTTAATATCACTTTTTTATATATATAATTAAGGACTTATTTTAAGACAATTTCGGGGGAGGTGATGAGAATAAAATCCCTAATCTTCTACTGCAGGGACTGGGTAGCTACCACAACCTAATTCTCGAGATTAGTGTCTTTGCCTAGGGTGTTTATATATATATATATATATATATATATATATAGCCTAACGGAGTTTTGTTTATGGGTCGGCTTGTTTTGAAACTAGGTTGGATTAATATTATGTGCTTATGTTTATATGGTAAACTTAAACTCTAATTCGGCCGGTCTAACTTCAACTTCTATGTCCAAGTCCAACCCTTAGTAAAACAGTTGAATTAGTCCAACCCTTAGTAAAATAGCTGAATCCTTGCTCGCTCTTGAATTTCTCATCTTTATTTTTCAATTTAAATAGTTTCTATATCATTGGCATTAAGTGTAAAACAAATCTTTTTAAAAAAAAATATACAACAGAAAACTAAATCTTTTTTTCTTGTAAAATTTTACAAGAAAAGTTTTTAAAGTATTTTTTTGCATGGTTAACGACAAATATTGTTTGTGCATCATAACATTTATTAAATTAAAGTGCGAGTAAATGATTTACTACATATAATATAATTTCAATTATATTTAAATAGTGTGGGTCAGAATATACTAAGCTAAATTAAATTCACTTTATCACTTTTGTTCCCGTTAGCAAATACACAAGCATACGCATTCACATTTTATTTTATTTTTTTTGTTTTGTTTTTTGTGCTTTTTGTTGTTGCTGTTGTCTTGATTTAGGGATGCAATACATTTACAATGAACTTCTATACTCGAATACACAATCACGTTTACAATATTAATAAATTACACTAACAATGAAAAATTACATTAATATTAATCAATAAAATTCATCAAATTTCACTTAAAAGAAAAAATTAAACTCGCATAAAAGTAAGAATTGAACTTGTAACCTGATGGTTTATGATAGAAATAAAATGTAAAAGCTAACAAAAACAAACTTAATTTTGAGACTTCTTAAGCACACATTTTATTGATCATCAAAGCACTTATTTATACAACTTATCAAAACAGAAAACGCATAAAGAATGCAGCTAAATCTGCTGCACGTTACATAATAGAAACTTCCAACAAAATAGCAGAAGAGTAGGTCAAGCCTAACAAACTTTGACAACTTCAATTCAACATGTGTGTTATTAAACCTCAACAACTGAAACATCAACAACCCACTTAGCTCCACGTCAGCAGCTTCTAGGGCATCATTCAACAAAACCTAAAGGTCGCGATTATCTCTGTATGCTGAGAGTACTTGAGCAGACATCGATCAAGGATAAACTTCAATAAGAGATCTCAAACCGAGTATGTGAGTTACCTTGTAATCACTAAAGCCAGCATCAGAGAAGAGTTTTGCCCAATCTTTCTCTTCTCTTTCTTTTCCCGCGTATAAAATCATCGTCAACATATCCGCGAATAACTGTGTTTCGATTGATTCATGGCTTCCTTTCCGATTGTCGACCATCATGTCTATGATAATCACCTTTCCTCCATTTTCCTTGCTTGGAATTGCTTCTCTGCATCGCTTCAATATTTTTATGCACTCCTCATCATTCCAATCATGCAGTATCCACTGTCATTTTCATTGCCCATATTAATATGCATTAACTAAAGGGCAATAATAAATAAAAATAAAGTGGCCAAAGAAATTTATAATTATACCTTTAGTAAAACAGCATTAGCAGGAGGAATAGCTTCAAACATGTCACCCCCAACATAGCTCAAGTTCTTACTCCCTTCCAAACCAGCAACCACATGTGGGAGATCAAAATCAACGCATTGCAACTGTGGGAATGCTTCTGCAATGGCCTTCACCATGGTCCCTACGCCGCCCCCAACATCTACCAGTGATTTAATCTCCTCAAACACTCCTTTACACTATTTAATCACCACACTTGATATCAACCGGGTATCACTAGCCATGGCATCATTAAAGAAATTGTTAAGGTTTGGTTCATGCCCCGCGTAGTCCCATATTGTTGTCCCATGAGCCATATGAAATGGGCTGGGAATATCATTTTGGAACCACTCGCTCACATGGTGCCATGGTTCTATCAAGATAGGATCAAGCATGGCTAGCAATAATGGTGTCACGCTTAAGGGTTCATTCTTAAGCAAGAGACGAGATGGCGGGGCAAGCAAATAACCTTCTTCTTCTTCTTCTTCATTTTTGGAGATCTTTTGCTTTTGAAAAAATCCAGAATGAATTAAAATGCGCATTAGACGGTAAATGCAATGCGATTTTGCCTTGTCGATTGGCAGAGCCCGGACTAAATCTGAGAGTTTGATTGGTCCGCCATGGTTGTTGATGATATCTGGTATGTTGAGTTGAACAGCACATTTGAGTGACATGGAGTTTATGAAGTTGAATATGTGGTTCCATATGTGAGCTTGAGCATGAAGCAACTCATTACTACCACTAGGGAATTCCATAATCTTATATATAGCTGGCTGCTTTTAAATGGCAAGCAAGCAAGTTGTTATTGATTTCGTGATTTCGTGTTAAAGTATGTATAGACTAGCTAGGTATATATAGGCCATATATGCATTAACTGTTGGATTTTGATATAGAAAATGTGTGGTCTTAAATAAGTTTGAGTAGTACAGGTTTGAAATGATTAAAGATGCATTTTGAATTTTTAAAATTAATTTATGAAATTTTAAATTTTAAATTCGATACGATAATGTATATTAGTTCAAAAGTAGTATTTATTACTTACATAATTTAAATAAAAATTTTAATTTCTAATTTTAAAATTTTAAAAATTAGCTTGAAAAAATTAAAATATATCTATAATTAAAATAGAGGTAATAAAATAATCAAAATATATTTACTTTTAAGGCATTCAAAACATACATAAACACGTGCTATTTGAAGTACCTTTGTGCTCTTTAAATGACCACTAAGAACCATTTGTCGGATAGCTATGTGGGTCCTCAATATATATGTACTGTAAAACCATCCGCGCTTAACATGAATAACTAGGGGGTATGAATATTGGCTGCGGAAATATCATTTAATTTTGAGAATTTGGAGAACATGATATCAGATTATTAGGCTTCTTGTTACATCAATTCCATTCATTTACTTGTTCTAGGTTCATGCATATTATGTTCATACACGTGTAATTAATGCTAGGGATCAAAGAACTCTCTCATGACTTTTATATATATATATATATATATATATATATATATATATATATATATATATATATGGGTCCTAATCCGTGGCAATCGGTTGCCACGGACACTATTCCAGCAACCAAGCTATCATCCGTTGATCAAATGAATTAATGGCTGAGATCAAAAAAAAAAAGAAAAAAAAGAGGCCAGCCGCTACAACATGTAGCGGCACTGCCAAATTACTAAAATGCCACCAGATTTCTAATATAATAATATATTAACATCACATCATATATATATATAATAATAATATTTATTCCTCCTTGCCGCTACATGTTGTAGCGGCTGGAGTCTTTCTTATTTAACCAACTTTTGTCCCACTTTGTTGTCCCACTTGATACATTGTTTTGTTTAACTAATATTAATATAAAAATTACATTATTAATATTGTTAATTATTAATATTAATATAAAAATCACATTATTAATATTATTAATTATTAATATTAATATAAAAATTACATTATTAATATTGTTAATTATTAATATTAATATAAAAATCACTTTTAAAAATCGTATGTTAATATTAATAATAATAGTAATATTATTATTATTAATAATATTAACATATGATAGTAATAATAATAATAACAATAATAATAATAACAATAATGTTAATAAAAATCGTATGTTAATATTAATAATAATATTAATATTATTATTATTAATATTAACATTATTGTTATTAATAATATTACTATTATTATTAATATTAACATACGATTTTTAAAAGTGATTTTTATATTAATATTAATAATTAACAATATTAATAATGTGATTTTTATATTAATATTAATAATTAACAATATTAATAATGTGATTTTTATATTAATATTAATAATTAACAATATTAATAATGTAATTTTTATATTAATATTAGTTAAACAAAACAATGTATCAAGTGGGACAACAAAGTGGGACAAAGGTTGGCTAAATAAGAAGAAGACTCCAGCCGCTACAATATGTAGCGGCAAGGAGGAATAAATATTATTATTATATATATATGATGTGATGTTAATATATTATTATATTAGAAATCTGGTGGCATTTTAGTAATTTGGCAGTGCCGCTACATGTTGTAGCGGCTGGCCTTTTTTTTTTTTTTTTTTTGATCTCAACCATTAATTCATTTGATCAACGGATGATAAGTTGATTGCTAGAATAGTGTCCGTGGCAACCGGTTGCCACGGATTAGGACCATATATATATATTGACATACATATATATATATATATACATATATATATATACATATATATATATACATATATATATATATATATATATATAATATGTGTATACACTTAGTTATCCAAAACTTAATCCTCAACTATATATTAAATTGAATTACTTTATTAAACCTATTATCTTTTTACTTAATAATATTTTTTCATTTGAGATATTTTATAATATATTTTTTAAAAATTTGAATTAAAGATTAGAACACATAAAATATTAGAGAAAATTAAAAAGAGGTATAAGTGGTAAAACTTCTTGTTCTAATATATAATTTAGTTTTCTATCTTATTAAAGTAATTATCCACAATATAGTTTATTGGTTCATCTTAATCAAAAGATTTTATTTTGAGTTGAAATCAATTTACAAAAATTTAAAATAAAAAACATTTAGTCCATAAACTTCTAGATACTGTAAACTATTCTTTTTATAAAAAAAAAACTTTCAATTAAAATGGGTAATTGATAAATATGTTAATTGGTTTCTCATTAATTAAGGACAATATAGTCTCTTTGATATATAAGGGTGTGCAACAATCAATTTAGGATGTGCATATATCGCCACTCTATATTATATAGATATATTTATATATTAATGGTTGTTTTGATAGTTCACCAACTTTTCAATCAAAACTATGCCGTATTAGGTGCAGGCTATGTCGTATTAGCACGCCACTATTTCTATCCAAACAATAATAATGGAGGAAACTCTACTTTAGTTCATGCGATCGTATGTGCAATTTTTTCCAAAATTTAACGTCCATTCATTTTCTTAATAATTAAAAATTGTATAATAATTATAGTGAAGTGGGGTTGCTTATAAACAAAAAAAAATGGATTAAAATGAAAAATCATATGTAACTATGTCTTAAGACAAGACGTGCGGATCATGAACAATTTAATCAAAACAAAATGAAACTTTTTAATTAAAAAAAATTAATCAAAATAAAATGGGACTCTTTTAATAAAAGAACGATGGGAAATTTTTTTTTGAGATTAATCCTATGCTTTTCACTATTCTAATCGATATCAAAAATTTTGGGGTTAGGGTCTTTTTTTTTAATATCACTTTTTTTATATATAAGTAAGGACTTATTTTAAGACAATTTCGGGGGAGGTGATGAGAATAAAATCCCTAAGCTTCTACTGCAGGGACTGGGCAGCTACCACAGCCTAATTCTCGGCATTAGTGTCTTTGACTAAGGTGTTTAATATATAGCCTAACGTAGGTTTGTTTATTGGTCAGCTTGTTTTGGAATTAGGTTGGGTTAATATTATGTGCTTATGTTTATATGGTAAACTTAAACTCTAATTTGGCCGGTCTAACATCAACTTCTAAGTCCAAGTCCAACTCTTAGTAAAACAGCTGAATCCAAGTCCAACTTAACCCTGCTCCCTCTTGAATTTTATATCTTTATTTTTCAATTTCAATAGTTTCTATATCATTGGTATTAAGTGTACAACAAATTTTTTTTAAAAAAAAATATACAACAGAAAAAGGTAGATGGCATTCCAAGACTTTTTTGTAAACTTTTACAAGAAAAGTTTTTAAAGAATTTTTTTTTGCATGGTTAATGACAAATATTGTTTGTGCATCATAACAATTATTAAATTAAAGTGCGAGTAAATAATTTACCATATATAATATAATTTTAATTATATTTAAATAGTGTGGATAAAAATATAGTAGGCTAAATTAAATTTTACTTTATCACTTTTGTCCCCGTTAGCAAATACACAAGCATACGCACCGACATTTTATTTTATTTTATTGTTTTATTTTATGTGTTTTTTATTGTTGTTGTTGTAGTCTTGATTTAGGGATGCAATACATTTACAACAAACTTCTATAATCAAATACACAATCACGTTTACAATATTAATAAATTACACTAACAATGAAAAATTACATTAATATTAATCAATAAAATTCATCAAATTTCACATAAAAGAAAAAATTAAACTCGCATAAAAGTGAGAATTGAACTTGAAACCTAATGGTTTATGACAGAAATAAAATGTAAAAGCTAACAAAAACAAACTTAATTATAAGACTTCTTAAGCACACATTTTATTGATCATCAAAACACTTATTTATACAACTTATCAAAACAGAAAACACATAAAAGAATGCAGCTAAATCTGTTGCATGTTACATAATAGAAACTTCTAACAAAATATCAAAATAGTAGGTCAAGCCTAACAAACTTTGACAACTTCAATTCAACATGCGTTTTATTAAACCTCAACAGCAGAAACATCAGCAACCCACTTAGCTCCATGTCAGCAGTTCCTAGAGCATCATTCAACAAAACCTAATGTCGACGCCGGGAAAATCGCTTCTATGCTAATTATTAGCCTTTCCAATTTTAGTCTTTTTATTAGATGATTCTTTGGAAAAGGTCGGCACAAATGTCGACAGGGTTTTGAAAAGATCATTTTTTATGATGAGCCAATTGACCAGAGTCGCCAGTTGGTATATTTGAAATGGATGTACCAACTCATCCGAGTTTCGTTTTCGTAAATCGCTGGCTCATATGTGACTCCGAATTAATTGGTCTGCAAACCGAGATTCATAGAGTTCGGGGGCTTGCTTAAGCGAGGGGAAGGTGTTAGGCACCCCCCGACTTCCGTGAAACATGGTTACCGCAATCTTGATGCTTGTCCTATCCTTTAATTCTTAAAAATGTGTGTGCGCGCGTGTGTGCCTATGTGAATGTTATGGTGAGTTTGCATGAGAAAGTCGTGTTTTAATTTGAAAAATGCTTTAGAACGTCTTTCGGCCTATACGAGAAAGCTTTATCATTACTATGAGAAAAGTTTGATTTTAATTGTCAAAAGCTATGAGATTTTCATTAGGTGTCATTTTGGCAAAACAAGAGTTTTTAAACCTTCGTCAAAATAGGAATCGAGACCTATACGTTACTTTTGTAAATGAAATGACGGACAACTTCTAGGATTTCTTTAACCCTATGCACAAAGATTTAATAAAACGTTATTTATTTTTATAAAACCATTTTTTGTGATGTTTGAAAATGATTTTTTCTTTAGCCTTCTCGTTTAAATAGGAATCGACATTCATTAGCACTTCTAATTTTAAGCTTCGTGGTGCTAATAACCTAATTTGATTGATTTTATGGAAATATTCATCGTTTAACTTTGAAATCAATTTTTATGTCGTAAATCAAATCAAGCATTAAAATGCGTGGGGGCTATTCATGGGCATGTGAGCCATCAAAATAACCCCAAACGCCCATAACCACATATTTCACTATTACGGGGCCTTAAACCCGATTTTCAACTTGATATCGTTTGAAGGCCCGACAATTACATATTTACAATGAAGGGTACATTGGCCCTACTACATACACCCAAAAATGTCCATCATCGGATTTGGACCACGGGGTCGCGTTCCTAGGCTCACATCCAAAATTGCTACACACCCACAAAATGGATACTACAAAAAAATAAGCAACACCGGGTTGCCTAACACACCACAATATTCCAAAATAGCAATCGAACTACACTACGCACAATACATTACCATAACGAGCTAAAAATCACCAAATGGATATCATCGGGCCATTAGGAAGAATTTCGTTCCATTGGAACCCTCACTAATAGTCCTTAATCCATGGATCCTCAACAATATACAAGAAAAAACTACATTTAATATAGCCCGAATGACAAAAAATTTAACAAAGTGATATAACAAAAATACTATAAAAAATGGCTTTTCACCTTGCAAATGACACCACGATGCGTATAAACTCGTATATTAAATAGAGTAGAAAGTGTATGTGATACGGTCTAACAAAAAGGGGTATAAATCTTCATTTTTTCTCTCTCTTTTCTCTCCTATCCCGCCGCTGCCTGCTGCTGTTTTCTTTCCTTTCTTTTTTATTTTCAACTCCCTGCATCTCCCGGATGAAAATGAAGAACTGCATTGATAAAGGCTGCCAGAGGCAGCCGTAGATTGATCCGCGGCTTGGCCGCAGATTGATCTGCGGCTAGCCCCGGTTCCCCCGCGCCGAGCCTCGGTTCCCCCTATGCCGCGCTCGAGTGTCGTGTCGTCAGACGTCCCATCATTGGTCGCAGATTGATCTGCGGCTGGCTGGGCTGATTTTCTCAATTTTCGTACCGCACCTCGATTCTCGTGTCGTGTTGTTGGTTTTCGCTGAAAGGCTTGTATTTTACAGTCCAGGAACTGCTGGAAAACGTGCCATGTCATTCAAGAATGCTCGTTTCGAATGGCTGCGACATGACACAGGATTTGTATTTGGAGTTTGGTTTCCAGGGGCGCTACCCCCCTCCCCCCGACCCCCACTAGCTCACCGACGAGCAGGTAAGCGTAGTGGGCATTAGTCGATTCCTAATATCCGCTCGTTGTCGTGTCGGCTTTGATCGCAAGTCGTTGTGGTGGCTTTGAGTGTTCGTACTTATGTCCAACTTTCGTTCTCGTAGGCTAGGTTAATTGACGATATTGCCCTCCTGTCAGGGTTAGTATACGAAGTGCAAAATTTGGGTGTCTACAGCTGCCCCTCTTTATCATGTTTATGAAATGTTAAATGAAATGAACATGATAAAGAAGTAGACACCCGATGCATGAATGACGGTGCATCAGAATGACAGTACATACATGATGCAACACATATAGCTTATGATGCAACACAAGATGTAAGGCATCCAAAACATTCATAAAGGTGTCAATGCATCATGCAATCATAAATTATTTGTGAGTATCGATCTCAACAGGACTCAATCGCTGATCGTATCGTTGTTGTCGGGTTCCGTCTCTGACAGGTCGTTGCTATAATCGTTATCGCAGACGTCGTGCTCCGTCTCGTAATCGTCGTCGTCTTGGCATTGTCGTCGTCTTATAACTGTCAGGTCTCGTATTCGATCGATCGTCTCGTAGATGTAGGGTCTGGTCTCCGATAGGTCGTCTCTCCTGTATCGGTTCTCGTCTCCGATTGGTCGACTCGCCTGTATCGGTTCTCGTCTCCGATTGGTCGACTTGTCTGTATCGGTTCTCGTCTCCGATTGGTCGACTCGTCTGCACCCGGTCTCGTTTCCGGTTGATCGTCTCGTCGGCACCGGGTCTCGTTTTCGGTTGATCGTCTCGTCGGCACCGGGTCTCGTTTCCGGTTGGTCGACTCGCCTGTATCGATTCTCGTCTTCGATTGGTCGACTCGTCTGTATCGGTTCTCGCCTCCGATTGGTCGACTCGTTTGCACCGGGTCTCGTTTCCGGTTGATCGTCTCGTCGGCACCGGGTCTCGTCTCCGGTTGATCGTCTCGTCGGCACCAGGTCTCGTTTCCGGCTGATCGTCTCGTCGGCCCCGGGTATCGTTTCCGGCTGATCGTCTCGTCGGCACCGGGTCTCGTTTCCGGTTGATCGTCTCGTCGGCATCGGATCTTGTTTCCGGTTGATCGTCTCGTTGGCACCGGGTCTCGTTTCCGGTTAATCGTCTCATCAGCACCGAGAACCGTTTCCGGTTGATCGTCTTGTCGGCACTGGGAATCGTTTCTGGTTGATCGTCTCGTCGGCACCGGGTCTCTTTTCTGGTTGATCGACTCGTCGGCACCGGGTCTCGTTTCTGGTTGATCGTTTCGTAAATAACCTCGTTCTTGTCGGGTCCTGCCCCGACAAATCGATTCGTCGTGTTCCGCACCCGATTGGTCAAAATCTCGTATTTTATTTTCACATAACAAGTCAAATGAATTTTAAAAATTGATCAATTGCTCTATTGTTAACTGTATGATGCATGCTTTTTATTCATGGATAGAGAATGACCCCTGCACAGTCTTTTTGACACTATTTTTCACAGATGTCGTCACCAGACGTCGTGGTACGTTTGAATCTCGGTCCTCTCATAGGGTTGGTTGGCAGGCTTTTCCACTGGTTAGACAGTTTGTCGCCGGGCGACAGGGTTATTGCAGATGGTCTTCTGGGACATTCCTGGTCCTTATTATCCTTTTCGGTGCTGGCGGGCTTTGCGGAGGGTTTTCTGAGCTGTTGGGCCCCTGCCCGTCAGGTGTTCAAATTAGGGACAGTGGAGCTGACCCCTACTCTCGAGGAGTATGCCCACTTTACCGGCTTGTCTTTGGATGGTCCTTGTGCTAGGGTCACAGTTGGTCCCATGCGCCGCCAGTTCTTGACTTTTACTGGGTTGCGGAGGACAGTTCTGTTATCGGTGATCACATCAAACCATCTAGTTCCCCTTCATTTCCTGATTGACCGATTCGGCTCACCCGACAATTTTCATCTATTCTCTGGCGACTTTTTCGTATCTGAGGAGCGTTGGGGCGCTTTGAGAGTAGCTGTTTTGATGGATTGTGTTATCTTAGTTTTGTATTTGCCAGCCGGATCCGATCTGTTGGATATGCGAGTTATTGCGGCCACTAGAGCCCTTCAGGAGGATCACACAATTATTTCCATGATACTAGCAAACACCTACATGTCAGTCTCATATTGTCAGTCTTTTCGAGGCAGAGTATTCAGAGGGAGCTCTGTTTTGTTGTATGTATGGTTTATGAGCCATCTCAGCCCCATCGGTTATTTCCGTCGCCAT
Organism: Aralia elata; assembly: GCA_034770075.1. Classification (NCBI taxonomy): domain Eukaryota; kingdom Viridiplantae; phylum Streptophyta; class Magnoliopsida; order Apiales; family Araliaceae; genus Aralia; species Aralia elata. Next base: position 62,377,716 of record CM068387.1, read on the forward strand.
GGGTTTTGCTTCAGCCACGACATAGTCATGCAATTTTCATTCCGTCCCGTGAGCTGTATTGATGTGGCTTCCTGGATAGAATTCTTATCGGCTATTGAGGAGCCCTTTCATCTCTTGATCTATTCGGGTTATTGCTCCTTCATGAGCTTCTCGACTCATGTGCCCACCTTGGATTTCATCCCTATTTCTCGCTTGAGGGGCGTGACGACTTATCATCCCTTGGCGGTTATGGGACAGTTTGATCAGATACAGGATTTTTACCCTTTCACGGGCGCAGCCGACTACCGATTCCTCATATCACCCCAGACAGAGAGAGATCTACTGCGGGTATATGATCTTTGGTCTCGCAGGATCTTTGCCGAGTATAGTGAGAGTTGCCCCATTCAGACATCTACTTATGTGCAATGGTTGCACGGAGACTCTAATATGGTTGGTTTGAGTCAGAATGGAGTATTTGATGACTCTCCGGTGATTTTCACAGATGATACCACCCCAGAGGTAATTATTCCTCTTGAGTCTACAGAGATGATGTCCAGATATGATTTTGAAGGCTTCTCCACTCCCGCCCATATTCCTTATTCCATCTCAGCTGATTCTGCCCCTAGTCGGGTTACTGAGGATAGCCGGATCCGACTGGCCTTGATTACTACTGAGGCCGAGAGGGACGCTGCTCTTATTGAGAGAGATACTGCTATTCTGGCCAGAGATGCTGCCCTCACTGACAGAGACACCATTGTATTACAGACGAGGGCAGTTATAGACGTGCACTCTAAGACTGTTAGCCGAGCCACTGCTTTATTGGATCGCATCGACATGATGGGGCAGCAGATTGCAGGTGATGTCGATGCTTCAGATCTATCCACCACCTTATCCATCCTGCTTCAGTTAGTTTCATATTTGTAGATCATTTTATTTTCTGCATATACTATGTCAGTTTCATCGGTTATCGAAAGAGAAATCTTGTAACAAAATGACTTATATATGTAGACATGCATTTAAATTTAGTCATTTTCCCTTTTTTGTCGTATCGTTGCCTTTCATTGGATCCTCATTTTATCCAGCTAACCACGATTTTGATATTTCGCCTTCTTTCTCTTCTCAAGTCTTGATGGAGATTTGACAGATATTGCCGCACACCCTGTTGATTTCATTGGACTGAGTCTTAAATTTTGGCTAACTGTTTGGTTAGGTTAGGGTTATGTCATTTGATATGAAGATGATTAGGTGGCTGGTTTCGGGAAGGTTTCGAGGGTATAGGAAGGTTTTCCTGGCTGTTGGGAATCTGTTTTTTTAGAGAAAGTATTATTTTGTAAAGAAATAGACCGTGCCATGATGGCTGCTTACGTACTCCCACAAGTCGGGAGATCAGGTCCTACGTAGTTCATTCTTCAAAGAAAGAGGAGAAAATGATGATTTTTTTTAAGCGTAGAACCGCTTCACCGAGTCAGAATTGATGGGCTGTGGAAATACCTCACCGTTCATCTCTCGTAATATGAGGGTTCCTCCGGACAACACTTTCTTAATCACAAAAGGTCCTTCCCAGCTCGGGGCAAACTTCCCTTTGGGTTCGTCTTGACAAGGCATGACTCTCTTTAGCACTAGGTCATTTTTCTTGAACTTCCGAGGTCTTACCTTTTTGTCGTACGATCGAGAGATTCTTTGCTAATATAACTGACCGTGCAAAACAGCAGCCACCCTCCTTTCATCAATTAGGGCCAATTGGTCGTACCGACTTTGCATCCAATCCTCCTCGTTTATCTGAGCATCAATCAAGATTCTGAGGGACGCCATCTCGACCTCAACTGGCAGAACAACCTCCATTCCGTATACCAAAGCGTAAGGGGTTGCCCCTGTAGAAGTACGCACCGACGTTCTGTACGCCAGTAGGGTGAGAGGTAGCAGATCCGACCATCCCTGATGATTAGCAGACATTCTCGCCATGATCTTCTTGATATTCTTATTTGCAGCCTCCACTGCCCTATTCATCTTAGGACGGTAAATGACAGAATTGAGGTGTTTGATCTTAAACTGGTCACATAATTCCTTCATGAGGGCATTGTTTAAATTCTTGGCATTGTCGGAGACTAAGATCTCAGGTTGCCCATATCGGCAAATGACATTATTCCTGATGAAACGGACGATGATCTCCTGAGTTACTTTGGGGAAAGAAGCTGCTTCTACCCATTTAGTGAAGTAATCGATCATGACGAAGATAAATTGGTGTCCATTGCTTGCTTTGGGCTGTGCTGGTCCGATTACATCCATACCCCACATTGAGAATGGCCAAGGGGAGGTCATACAATGCAGTTCATTGGGAGGCGCATGAATTACATTGTCGTGCACCTGGCATTGGTAACATCGTTTGACATGATCATCGAAGTCGGCTTTCAGTGTTAACCAGTAATGCCCTGTTCCCTATCTTGAGCTCTTTGGGTTTGTCAGGGGTTCCGATATTTGTGGTGATGGTTTGGTCTAAGTTGGGTGTGGGTTTGTCTTCGACCCATCCTTTGATCTCGTCGGGCGTGTCGTCATTATCTGTCTCATTCTGCTCAATGCCCATTAAATCGAAATCCAGCTCAATATCAAAATCATAGTCATCTTTCAAATTTGAAACATCGTTTGTTAGGCAAGAAATACTCAAAGTGGTACGCCTGACATGAAACAAAAATATTTGTCATATATATAAGTCATTTTCCCACAATGATCATCTTTAAAATAACATGACAAAATAACATAACCATGCAAAATTCAAAATAAGGGACAAAAACTGGTATCTATTCATCCCCCACCATCCGGGGTCTACCATTCTGACGCCATATTTTACCCTCGTTTGGATATTACTGGCTCCATCGTCCAGTTGTCGGTGGTCAGATCGGCCGGAATGCGACAGATGAAAGGCGGTTTCGCACCGAAAACTTCCTCGATGACTACAGCCACATCGCATTGGTCCTTCTTCATAACCTCTTCAGGAATAGTCAGCCCCGCCTAATTGATGACAGGCACACTCTGTTGGGCTCCTGACGGCATAACAACATCCTTCCCTTTTCTACTGCTTACTGACTGTCCAGGGATATAACACTTGGTTTCAAACTGTTGCATGACCTCCTGCAGGAAACTCTCCTTTTTGGCCGACTCATCATTCGTGGGGGTTAACTTTTCACCTCCTGTCTCAGACATAAGCTTGCCAGTGCCTGGTTCATTGTTGACTTTCGGCATCAGAATTTCGGCCAGTCGAGTTGGGGTCTCCCCTTGAGAGTGTTTTTGTTCTACGCCTCCATAATACCCCAACCCTGCCTTGCCTATCTGATTGGGCAGTTGAATAGGCTCAGTAATTCCTTGACTGTTCTTTCCCAACCCTTGCCCAGGTCGAAACTTCATCTTCATCATTTCTCTAGCAACAAAGGTAAGTTCAGGAGAGACCTTAGGTTTTACGGTTGGAGCCCCCAGACATCTGTAGTAGGGAGTATTGATTTCCAGCGCCTGAAAACTGGCGGGTACCGTCGATTCATCCAAATTAATCACCGGCAGGCCATTCTTGGAAGGAGAAGGGCCATTACGCTCTGCAGAGACCGTCAACAGATTCCCGTCGACGATAAACTTAATTTGCTGGTGTAGCGTAGAGGGAATTGCCCCGGCCACGTGTATCCATGGCCTTCCCAATAACATGTTATAACTTGCCGCGATATCCAGGACTTGAAATGAAATATCTAAAGTACAAGGCCCTATCTCCACAGGCAATTCTATCTCCCCCATCGTATCCTTCCGGGATCCGTCAAAGGCTCGCACCACCACATAACTGGCCCGCAGGCGCTTAGGATTGACGTTCATTTTCTTCAATGTACTGAATGGACAGATATTCAATGCTGATCCCCCATCAATTAGCACCCCGTTCATAACATATCCTGATGAGATTATCGCAATATGCAGCGGTTTCCAATGCCCCCCTCCCTCTTTGGGGATATCATCATCTGTGAACGATATTACATTATTTTCTAACAGATGGTCCACTAGATGGCCGAAACCTTCTTTGCTAATCACCTTGGGAATGTGTGCCTCTTTCAGGACTTTGGCCAGAATTCTGCAGTGATCGTCGGATGATAATACCAAGTCCATGATCGATGTCAAAGTCGATTCCTCGCTCAATACCTTGACCCCCCTTTCTTCTGGATGATTCATCTTCCTTAAGAATTCCACAGCTTTCTCCTCGGATATCTTTTCGTTCTTCTTCCCTTTGCTCTCAAGGACTCGTCCTGGAAGATATAAAGGATTCCCCTTTGATGTTACCGAAGCACAACTGGCCGCCTCCTCTGATACTCCCCCGTAATTCCACGGTACTGTTTTCAGACTGCTAATGGGGATTTGTGGTCTCGCTGTAATGGTGAGAATCGGAGCCGTTAACCTGATAGGCCCCTCTGTGATACCACTTCTCAGACCCACCAACCTAATCAATGTCCCTCGTATATTCTCTTGATCACTTGTCATGCCAATCATCTCATCGATTCTTTTTATATAATTCAGCCTTGGTGGTCCTCCGGCTTCGCTGGCTTCCACCACATTGACCCCTTCCCCATCATGCTTAGGTAGGGGATTGACTTTAACATTTGGTGACTCTGGCTGTTCCACCACGATCTCCCCGCTATCGATCATGTTCTGAATCTTGTGCTTCAGCGCCCAGCATTCCTGAGTATCATGACCAGGGGAACTCGAATGGTACGCACACTTCTTACTCGGGTCAAATCTTCTCCCTTTCGGGTCAATTGGGGGTGCCAAATCGACTATCTTTCTCTGTGCTATTAACACTGCCAAAATCTGTTCAAGAGGATCCCCAAGCGGGGTGAATACCCGATCTCTTGTGGTCTCCAATCTTCTTCGTCCGTCCGCCCTTTGATTATCAAAATTAGGTTGTCGGGGTGGCACAAGTCTCTGTATTTATACTGGAGGGCTATTCTCCACTTTCCTAGATGATCCCTGCAGGATGAGGGAAACATCTTCCTCCTTTCTCTTTTAGGTCCTGCGGGAAGCACTGCCATAGTTTCCACTCTGGATTTGCTCCGCAACTGTTTTTAGAGCTGTGAAGTCCCGGATCTTGACAGACTTTAACCCTATGTCAACCATTTCTCCATGCTTTATCATTTCGGCAAAAGGTCTTCCAATCCCCGCTATCACTCGCTCATAATAGGGCGCCTCCTGAATATCCACAACGGTCATTACCATCTCCGCCTCGCTCATTGGGGGATTCACCTGTGCAGCCATACCCCTCCACCGCTGTGCATAGTCCCTAAAAGATTCTTTTGGTTGCTTCTTGACCTTTGTCATCTGATATCTGTCAAGGGCCATTTGTGCCTGGAAGCTGTATTGTGTCAAGAAAGTATGGGACTATGACATTTATACGCGTAAACGTAAAAGGGCATGAGGAGACTTTCCCTGCGTTGGGTTAATCTGAGGCTGACCTACCCTAAGGTTACTCTCGCGGCTTTTCGGCATGAAGGTCCCCAAATCTTCGCAATTTACTCGTCTGAATCCTTTCGATTGGAGCGGATCTGGGTGGTGCGTTTCCTGAGCCATCTCCAGGGAGCAGCCCCTTCGAGTCCAGTAATAAGCAACCGACAGGTTTGCCTCAGGAGGAGGTACACTCTCAACATACATTCACATTCATCGTCATCACCGTATGCAAATGATTACTTTAAAGTAAAGCGATTCCATTCAATCATTCATTCATTGGACACAAACACACATTCACACAACAACAAGTAAAATAGGTCAAAATATCGCACGTACATACACATTCATAAATTTTTAAAGGATAGGACAGCATCAAGATTTGAACGCGGCTTAAGCCCTCTAATGTCCCCATCAGAGTCGCCAGCTGTCGACGCCGGGAAAATCGCTTCTATGCTAATTATTACCCTTTACAATTTTAGTCTTTTTATTAGATGATTCTTTGGAAAAGGTCGGCACAAATGTCGACGGGGTTTTGAAAAGATCGTTTTTTATGATGAGCCAATTGACCAGAGTCGCCAGTTGGTATATTTAAAATGGATGTACCAACTCATCCGAGTTTCGTTTTCGTAAATCGCTGGCTCATATGTGACTCCGAATTAATTGGTCTGCAAACCGAGATTCATAGAGTTCGGGGGCTTGCTTAAGCGAGGGGAAAGTGTTAGGCACCCCCCGACTTCCGGGAAACACCGTTACCGCAATGTTGATGCTTATCCTATCCTTTAATTCTTAAAAATGTGTGTGCGCGCGTGTGTGCCTATGTGAATGTTGTGGTGAGTTTGCATGCGAAAACCATTTGGTTTTTTATGAAAAGTCATGTTTTAATTTGAAAAATGCTTTAGAACGTCTTTCGGCCTATACGAGAAAGCTTTATCATTATTATGAGAAAAGTTTGATTTTAATTGTCAAAAGCTGTGAGATTTTCATTAGGTGTCGTTTTGGCAAAATAAGAGTTTTTAAACCTTCGTCAAAATAGGAATCGAGACCTATACGTTATTTTCGTAAATGAAATGACGGGCAACTTATAGGATCTCTTTAACCCTATGCACAAAGATTTAATAAAACGTTATTTATTTTTATAAAACCATTTTTTGTGATGTTTGAAAACGATTTTTTCTTTAGCCTTCTCGTTTAAATAGGAATCGACATTCATTAGCACTTCCAGTTTTAAGCCTCGTGGTGCTAATAACCTAATTTGATTTATTTTATGGAAATCTTCATCGTTTAGCTTTGAAATCAATTTTTATGTCGTAAATCAAATCAAGCATTAAAATGCGTGGGGGCTATTCATGGGCATGTGAGCCATCAAAATAACCCCAAACGCCCATAACCACATATTTCACTATTATGGGGCCTTAAACCCGATTTTCAACTTGATATCGTTTGAAGGCCCGACAATTACATATTTACAATGAAGGGTATATTGGCCCTACTACATACACCCAAAAATGTCCATCATCGGATTTGGACCACGGGGTCGCGTTCCTAGGCTCACATCCAAAATTGCTACACACCCACAAAATGGATACTACAAAAAAATAAGCAACACCGGGTTGCCTAACACACCACAATATCCCAAAATAGCAATCGAACTACACTACGCACAATACATTACCATAACGAGCTAAAAATCACCAAATGGATATCATCGGGCCATTAGGAAGAATTTCGTTCAATTGGAACCCTCACTAATAGTCCTTAATCTATTGTTCTCAACAAATATACAAGAAAAAACTACATTTAATATAGCCCGAATTGACAAAAAAATTAAACAAAGTGATATAACAAAATGCTAATAAAAAAAGGCTTTTCACCTTGCAAATGACACCACGATGCGTATAAACTCGTATATTAAATAGGAGTAGAAAAGTGTATGTGATACAAAATCTAACAAAAAAGGGTATAAATCTTCACTTTTTTCTCTCTCTTTTCTCTCCTATCCCGCCGCTGCCTGCTGCTGTTTTCTTTCCTTTCTTTTTTATTTTCAACTCCCTGCATCCCCCGGATGAAAATGAAGAACTGCATCATTGATAAAGGCTGCCAGAGGCTGCCGCAGATTTGATCCGCGGCTTGGCCGCAGATTGATCTGCGGCTAGCCTCGGTTCCCCCGCGCCAAAGCCTCGGTTCCCCCCATGCCATGCCGCGCTCGAGTGCCGTATGTCGTCAGACGTTTTCCCATCATTGGCCGCAGATTGATCTGGCGGCTGGCTGGGCTGGGATTTTCTCAAGATTTTCGTACCCGCGCACCTCGATTCTCGTGTCGTACTGTTGGTTTTCGCTGAAAGGCTTGTATTTTGCAGTCTGGGAACCGCTGGGAAACGTGCCATGTCATTCAGGAATGGCTCGTTTCGAATGGCTGCGACATGACACAGGAATTTGTATTTGGAGTTTGGGTTTCCAGGGGCGCTGCCCCCCCCCCCCCCCCCCCCCCCCCCCCCCCCCCCCCCCCCCCCCCCCCCCCCACCCCCACTAGCTCACCGGCGAGCAGGTAAGCGTTTAGTGGCCAGTAGTCGATTCCTGATATCCGCTCGTTGTCGTGTCGGCTTTGATCGCAAGTCGTTGTGGTGGCTTTGAGTGTTCGTACTTATGTCCCACCTTTCGTTTCGTATGGCTGGGTTAATTGATGATATTGCCCTCTTGTCAAGGTTAGTATGACGAAGTGCAAAATTTGTGGGGGTGTTACAACCTAAATTAGTGGGTTTTATATAAACGTTTGTATAAAAGAGTAAATGAAAGTAAAGTAATGTAGTTTGTTGTAGAAATTAGTGGGTAATATTATAATTTAAAGCATATGTTAATAAGTTAAAAAGAGGAAAAGGGATCAATGTACAAAAAAATCTACAACAATAAAAGCACTATATACAAACCATAATTTTGTTTTTCTTATTATATAATTATATATTATATTCACAATTATATTTTTAAAAAAAGAAACAGAGAATCTGCAAGTGTCCCATGGAGTGAAAAATTAGGGGGCAGGTAACTACAATTTTCGATCCTTATTTTCAAGCTAATAAAAATATAATAATTCAATAATTATCTTTTCAAAATTTGGAATTTTAATATATTTATTCTAAACTTAATTGATTATCCTAATAACTTTTATATAGAAAATTTGAAAGCATGCGTCTTGTGTTTTCATGGCAAGATTGGTGGACTTGTAATTTTCTTAAAAAGTCCAAAACTTTTATCATGCAGATATTCTAAATGTTTATTATCTATCCACACTTAATACAAAACTGCAAACGTAAGAGGAGCACAACAAAAAATAAATAAATACTCCATCTGTTATTAAAATTAAAGATGCATTTTGAATTTTTAAAATTAATTTATGAAATTTTAAATTTGATATGATTAGTTTTTAGTATAAAAAATGTAAATAATGTATAATCAGTTCAAAAGTAGTATTTATTACTTACAAAATTTAAATAAAAATTTTAATTTGTAATTTAAAAATTTTATAAATTAGTTTGAAAAAATTAAAAATATATTTATAATTAAAACAGAGGTAATAAAATAATCAAAATATATGTACTTTTAAGGCATTCAAAACATACATAAACACATGCTATTTGATGAAGTACCTTTGTGCTCTTTAAATGACCCACTAAGAAGTAAGAACCATTTGTCGGATAGCTATGTGGGTCCTCACTATGAATAACTAGGGGGTATGTCGACGCCGGGTTTTCGCTTCGCGTGTCTTTTTTAGTCTTTTCCAATTTTAGCCTCTTTGATTAAATGATTTTTGGGAAAAGGTCGGCATTAATGTCGACGGGGGGTTTTGAAAGATTCATTTTTTGTGATGAGCCAATTAATCAGAGTCGCCAGTTGGTATATTTGAAATGGATGTACCAACTCATCCGAGTTTTCGCTTTTTATAAATCGCTGGCTCATATATGACTCCGAATTAATTGGACTGCGAATCGAGATTCATATAGTTCGGGGGCTTGCTTAAGTGAGGGGAAGGTGTTAGGCACCCCTCGACTTCCGTGAAACACGGTTACCGCAATCTTGATGCTGTCCTATCCTTTAATTCGTAAAATGTGTATATGTGCAGGTGTGTGTGTGTGTGTGCTTATGTGAATGTTGTGGTGAGTTTGTATGAAAGAATCATTTGGATTTTTAGGGAAAGTCGTGCTTTAATTTGAGAACGCTTCGGAATGTCTTTTCGGCATACACGAGAAAGCTTTATGAGAAAGGTTTGATTTTTATTGTCAAAAACTATGAGGTTTTTATTAGGTGTCGTTTTGGCAAAACAAGAGTTTTAAACCTTCGTCAAAATAGGAATCGAGATCTATACGTTGCCTTCGTAAAATGATGGGCAATTTCTAGGATGTCTTTAACCCTATGCACACAGGTTTAATAAGATATTTCATTCATTCATAAAAGCCATTTTTGATGATGTTTGAAAATGATTTTCTTTGGCCTTCTCGTTTAATAGGAATCGACATTCATTAGCATTTCCAATTTTTAGCCTCGTGATGCTAATATCCTACTTTGATTGATTTTAGAAAAGATCTTTATCGTTTAATCTTTTGAAATCATTTTGGCGTCTCAAAATCTAATCAAGCATAAACACGCGTCGGGGCTATTCACGGGCATGTAAGCCATCAAAATATCCCCGAACGCCAACAATCATATATTTCAATACTACGGGGCCTTAAACCCGATTCTTGCCTTGGCGTCGTTTTAAGGCCCGATGGTTACATGTTACAAAACGAGCACCTTGAATCTATTACATACATCAAAACGTCCATCATCGCATTTGAACCACGGGGTCGCGTTCCTAGGCTCACACGAGATTACGACATGCCCACAAAATGAGTATTACATAACTAACCACCCGGATTTATCTAATACACCATGATATCCGAAAATGACAATCTAAATAAATTACACCCAATAAATTATAATAAACAAAATAAAAATTTCATCAATTGGATATCCTCGGGTTATTAGGAAGAATTTTGTTCCGATGGAACCATCACCAATAATCCCTAATCCATGATTGTTCAACAAGATACATGAAAGTTACATCTAATTTACCCAATCAATATGACATGAATTGCTAGAACAAATAGAAATTTTCACCTTGCAATTGATCTCAAATGGATATGAACTTGTGTATTTGAATAGGATAAGGAGTGTATTTGATACAATCAAAATCAAAAGAATTAAATTCTCTCTTTTTTTCTCTCTTTTCTTCCTATTTGATTGCAAAATCTCTCTTTTTCCTCTCAATTTCCATGCTCTTTTGCTGCTGGAATTTCTTTCTTCTTTCCAATTGCTCAACTCCCTGTATGCTGCACGAAACTGGGCTGAAATAGGCTGGCTGGCCGCCTGCCTTCCACTCACCCCGATTTCGAGTTCCGTGTTTTCAAAAAGCGCACTATTTGGCCGCAGATCAATCCGCGGCTGGACGGTTTGACTTTCTCGTTTTCTGTGCCACGCCTCGATTTTCGTGCCGTAACGTCGGTTTTCGCTGACAAGCTTGTATTCGGCAGTCCGGGAATTTCCGGGAGACGTGCCACCTCATTCGGGAATGCCTGCTTCGGATGGCTTTATTGTCACGTCAGCCTTGGTCGCCAAAACATTGCGGTGGTGTCGGGCGCTCGCACTTGTGCCCATTCCTTCGCTCCCGCAAGCCGGTTCAATTGACGATTTTGCCCTCCTGTCATGGTTAGTACAAGGAACGCAAAATTTGGGTGTCTACAGCTACCCCTCTTTATCATGTTCATGCAATGTTTAATGAAATGAACAGGATAAAGAATAGACACTCGATGCATGAATGACAATGCACAAGGATGCCAATGGATACGTGATGCAACACATATGATTTATGATGCAACGTAAGATGCAATTGATGCCAATCATTCAGAAAAGGGTGTCGAGGCTGATGATCGTCTCGTCGGGGCCGGGTATCGTCGCCGGTCACCCATCTCGTAACCCCCGGTTATCGTCGCCGGTTGGTTATCTTGTCGGAGCCGGTTTTCGTCGCCGGACATCCATCTCGTAATCGCCGGTTATCGTCGCCGGTCGATTGTCTCGTCGGGGCCGGGTATCGTCGCCGGTCACCCATCTCGTAACCCCCGGTTATCGTCGCCGATTGGTTATCTTGTCGGAGCCGGTTTTCGTTGCCGGACATCCATCTCATAATCGCCGGTTATCGTCGCCGGTCGATTGTCTTGTCGGGGCCGAGTATCGTCGCCGGTCACCCATCTCGTAACCCCCGGTTATCGTCGCCAGTTGGTTATCTTGTCGGAGCCGGTTTTCGTCACCGGACATCCATCTCGTAATCGCCGGTTATCGTCGCCGGTCGATTGTCTTGTCGGGGCCGGGTATCGTCGCCGGTCACCCATCTCGTAACCCCCGGTTATCGTCGCCGGTTGGTTATCTCGTCGGAGCCGGTTTTCATCGCCGGACATCCGTCTCGTAATCGCCAGTTATCGTCGCCGGTCGATTGTCTTGTCGGGGCCGGGTATCGTCGCCGGTCACCCATCTCGTAACCCCCGGTTATCGTCGCCGGTTGGTTATGTTGTCGGAGCCGGTTTTCGTCGCCGGACATCCATCTCGTAATCGCCGGTTATCGTCGCTGGTCGATTATCTTGTCGGGGCCGGGTATCGTCGCCGGTCACCCATCTCGTAACCCCTGGTTATCGTCGCCGGTTGGTTATCTTGTCGGAGCCGGTTTTCGTTGCCGGACATCCATCTCGTAATCGCCGGTTATCGTCGCCGGTCGATTGTCTTGTCGGGGCCGGGTATCGTCGCCTGTCACCCATCTCGTAATTCATTTTCTCTAGACACATCAAACGGCTGCGAGGGAACCAAGGGGACCCACCAGGGCCAGCCGCAGATAGATCTGCGGCTAAGATCGGGATTCATAAGCGGCTCGTCGCTTCTAGATCTGTCACTTTCACTTCGTACCCCACATAGATTCCTGCGATTTTGCTCGTTTGCAAGGACCCTTTGTCGAGTTTCCCAACTTTTCTGCAAAAACTGCTCCGGTAGGATCGTTCTACGCGCTACAGGTAACACTTTGACCGTTCACTTTTCAATTTCGTCAACGTTTTGCTATACATTTGGCTATTTACATGCTATAGATAGAAGATGTATTCTTTACAATGCTATATTATGTATGATCATAATATTACATGCTATGTATCAACTGTTGTGAGTCCTGATTTTATGCTCATGATGCTGCGGTCCCACATACTCTTATTCCTTTCCTGCAAGAAAATCATGCATTACATGCTGTAATTACACTTATGAATGCAATTTTGATCTGTTTGAGGCTTGGATTGATGAAAAACATGTTTGGCTTATGCCTGGGATGTCCATATTACAAACGGAACTCTGCCGATTTTTTTTTTAATGCACATACCATAAACATGCATCATGTTGCATTAATTATATGATGAGGGTAGGAATTTAGAATATTCGTGAGGGGGCTTGCTTAAGTGAGGGGAAGGTGTTAGGCACCCCTCGACTTCCCTGAAACACGGTTACCGCAATCTTGATGTTGTCCTATCCTTTAATTCATGAAATGTGTATATGTGCAGGTGTGTGTGTGTGTGTGCTTATGTGAATGTTGTGGTGAGTTTGTATGAAAGAATCATTTGGATTTTTAGGAAAAGTCGTGCTTTAATTTGAGAACGCTTCGGAATGTCTTTTCGGCATACACGAGAAAGCTTTATGAGAAAGGTTTGATTTTTATTGTCAAAAACTATGAGTTTTTATTAGGTGTCGTTTTGGCAAAACAAGAGTTTTAAACCTTCGTCAAAATAGGAATCGAGATCTATACGTTGCCTTCGTAAAATGATGGGCAATTTCTAGGATGTCTTTAACCCTATGCACAAAGGTTTAATAAGATATTTCATTCATTCATAAAAGCCATTTTTGATGATGTTTGAAAATGATTTTCTTTGTCCTTCACGTTTAATAGGAATCGACATTCATTAGCATTTCCAAATTTTTAGCCTCGTGATGCTAATATCCTACTTTGATTGATTTTAGAAAAGATCTTTATCGTTTTAATCTTTTGAAATCATTTTGGCGTCTCAAAATCTAATCAAGCATAAACACGCGTCGGGGCTATTCACGGGCATGTAAGCCATCAAAATATCCCCGAACGCCAACAATCATATATTTCAATACTACGGGGCCTTAAACCCGATTCTTGCCTTGGCGTCGTTTTAAGGCCCGATGGTTACATGTTACAAAACGAGCACCTTGAATCTATTACATACATCAAAACGTCCATCATCGCATTTGAACCACGGGGTCGCGTTCCTAGGCTCACACGAGATTACGACATGCCCACAAAATGAGTATTACATAACTAACCACCCGGATTTATCTAATACACCATGATATCCGAAAATGACAATCTAAATAAATTACACCCAATAAATTATAATAAACAAAATAAAAATTTCATCAATTGGATATCCTCGGGTTATTAGGAAGAATTTTGTTCCGATGGAACCATCACCAATAATCCCTAATCCATGATTGTTCAACAAGATACATGAAAGTTACATCTAATTTACCCAATCAATATGACATGAATTGCTAGAACAAATAGAAATTTTCACCTTGCAATTGATCTCAAATGGATATGAACTTGTGTATTTGAATAGGATAAGGAGTGTATTTGATACAATCAAAATCAAAAGAATTAAATTCTCTCTTTTTTTCTCTCTTTTCTTCCTATTTGATTGCAAAATCTCTCTTTTTCCTCTCAATTTCCATGCTCTTTTGCTGCTGGAATTTCTTTCTTCTTCCCAATTCTTTCCAATTGCTCAACTCCCTGTATGCTGCACGAAACTGGGCTGAAATAGGCTGGCTGGCCGCCTGCCTTCCACTCACCCCGATTTCGAGTTCCGTGTTTCGAGTTCTGTGTTTTCAAAAAGCGCACTATTTGGCCGCAGATCAATCCGCGGCTGGACGGTTTGACTTTCTCGTTTTCTGTGCCACGCCTCGATTTTCGTGCTGTAACGTCGGTTTTCGCTGACAGGCTCGTATTCGGCAGTCCGGAAATTTCCGGGAGACGTGCCACCTCATTCGGGAATGCCTGCTTCGGATGGCTTTATTGTCACGTCAGCCTTGGTCGCCAAAACATTGCGGTGGTGTCGGGCGCTCACACTTGTGCCCATTCCTTCGCTCCCGCAAGCCGGTTCAATTGACGATTTTGCCCTCCTGTCATAGTTAGTACAAGGAACGCAAAATTTGAGTGTCTACAAGGTATATAATTAGAATAAGAAATATAATTGGAAAACTTTAAAATAAGAAAGAAAAAATTGTCTCATTTCATTATAATTATATTGAAACAAAATGAAAAAGACTCAAAAAGGGGAAGTATCTTGGTAATTGCTTGCCATCTATCATGTACGAGAAGAAATCATTATTTTATACCTTTTTTTTCCTCCTAATATTTATCTTTTCTTTTTAATAAGATTTTTTTAAGTTTATCTTTTTTGAATTGGGTCCAAATATCACGTGATAGAGGAAGGCTGTGTCAGCCAAGCATGTGATTGGGCTGGGTTGGTCGGGTTGGGTTTGGTTCGTGTCCTAAAGCCAAAATCGACGGTGGTCAATAAAAATTATTATGGTCATGCACGTGTAATTAATGCTAGGGATCAAAGAACACTCTCACGACACACACACACACACACACACACACACACACACACACACACACACACACACACACACACATATATATATATATATATATATATATATATATATATATATATATATATATATATATAAAATGTGTATACACTTAGTTGTCCAAAACTTAATCCTCAACCATATATTAAATTGAGCTACTTTATTAAACTTATTATCTTTTTACTCAATAATATTTTTTCATTTGAGATATTCTATAATATAATTTTTAAAAATTTGAATTAAAGATTAGAACACATAGCAAATTAGAGAAACTAAAAAAGATGTATAAGTGGTAAAACTTCTTGTTCTAATATATAATTTAGTTTCTATCTTATTAAAGTAATTATCCACAATATAGTTTATTGGTTAATTCATCTAATTCAAAAGATTTTATTTTGAGTTGAAATCAATTTACAAAAATTTAAAATAAAAAATAAAATAAAAAACATTTAGCCAATAAACTTCTAGATACTGTAAACTATTTTTTTGTAAAAAAAAACCTTTCAATTAAAATAGGTAATTGATAAATATGTGAATTGGTTTCTCATTAATCAAGGACAATATAGTCTCTTTGATATATAAGGGTGTGCAACAATCAATTTAGGGTGTGCATATATTACCACCCTATATTATATAGATATATTTATATATTAATGGTTGTTTTGATATTTCACCAACTTTTCAATCAAAACTACGTCGTATTAGGTGTTGTTTGCCTAATTTTATCACTTAGAAAATACACGCAAGTATACGCGATCGACTAGCAATATAATGGCAAGAAGAGTATCGTTCCCACAGAGAATTAATTAATAATAATTACCAAGTATTAACTTTTAACCAAATTAATTTTATTTAAACAATTGATTTAAATTATAAAATATAATCTAATTAAAGTTAACAACTACGTTAATCTACTGACAAGGATTTAAATCAGATTAAAAATACTTAACAATATTATAACTTCCCCCAATGTTCCATTTCAATCTTATCACTTCCTGTTTAATTACCTCAATTATCCTTGATTGTTAATCAAGAACCCATTAGCATCCATAAGCACCTTCTGATGATCTTATAAACAAATCTTCCTAAATCCAATTAAAATTAGAATTAGAAAGAACATCATAGCTAATCAATCAACTCACTATATTTCTATGTGAACTGAAATTAACAAGGATTTCACGTTCAGGTTCTCCTTCAAATTACATAACGCATATAGGTATATTTCTATCATATACACAAATTAGAATTCCATCTCATGCAGAAAACATAATCATATGTTATCAATACAAGAAACATAATTAATTCCGAAGAAATAAATTACGTCGATAGTAATACAATTAATCTCGACGGAATATTCAGTCAAAATTAATTTCGTCAACTTTAAGTTATCAGCGATAGAAGTCTGTCGAAAATAAGTATCCGTTTTGGCGGCAAAGATTCCCGCAAGCACGATAGTTAAAACCGACAGATTGGATATAGGATTGACGGAAATTCCGTCAAAGTTAGAGTATAATCGATGGAATTCCGTCGAAAATAAACGAAACCCTATTTTCATTTAGCAGCTGCCGCATATTTCATTTCTCATTTCTTCTCTCTCTGACATTATTGCTCTCTCTCTCTCTCTCTTTCTCTACACTATCGCCACCCACCTTAAGCTTTCAGCCGGTTCACTCCACCTCCCCACCTCCGTTCGCAAAGTCGTCGGTGTTCTCTCTCTCTCTACCATTCGGTCAAGTATTTTTGTGCAGTACAGGTTCTCTGTCTCTGCCATTTTTTTATCCGAAATGCATAAATTGGAGCAGGAGGTAGTGATTTCAGTTGTTAATTTTGGTACCATGATTTTGTGCAACTATTTTATGCAATTCGTATAATTACACTTAGCCCTAATTTGTGCAATTTGTATAATATTAGTTTGATTTTGGCCCTAGCTGAGCATAAATTTGAAATAATTTTGGCCTACCTCAGCATACATTGAATATGGTTATATATGTATATTGAATTGGGGCTGAACATTGGTTTTTATTCATGATTGTGGTTTGAGCAGTTAGTCATTTTGATTACTGGCATTTGAAATTGTGGCTCAGCTTATATATTAGAATATTTTTGATATGAATTGATTGGGGCTACGCATAATTTTGTTGTTTTTTGTTTTACTGATATGAATTGATTGGCTCAGCTTGTCATATGAATTGCTTGAGATTTTGATGATATATATATATATATTTGTAAGGTACTGTAATTTTTTTTTAATGTGGAGTTTCCGACCCGCGAGTCGACTAATCTCCCCAGCCCGATACCAGAGCGGTTTGCTACCCGACTTGCGCTGGGGGTACCGTGGCCACAGTAGAGAATTTTTAGTGCCTTGCAAATGTTGCCAGTGGGAGTCGATCCTGAGTCGTCCGGGTTTACGGTTCTTTCCCAAGGCCGCTTGCACCACTGTGCCAAATGTTGTGGTTGAGGTACTGTAATTCATTCCATTTCATTCTGATAATTATAATTAATGAATTTAAATTTATGTAGTGGTAATAATTAGTATATTGTTTGTGACAGTGAGAGATTAATAGTGTGATATTTGCAATTTTTGACGGAATTCCTGACGAAATTTTTGTCAGAATTATTTGATAAAATAAATTAATTGATATACAATAATTTAATTAAAATAAAATAATTTAATGAAAATAAATTATAACATAATATAATATAAAATAAAATAAATTTATTGATATAAAATAATTTAATTAATATAAAATAATTTAATTAAAATAAAATAATTTAATGAAAATAAATTATAATAAATTAAATAATATAATATAATGTAATACAAAATAAATTAAAGAAAAGAAAATGGAACTAAATGAAATAACTTAAATCATATCTAATAAATAAATAAAATAAATTAAAATAATTTACAATAAAATAAAATAAAATAAAATAAAATTAAATAAACTAAACTAAAATAATTTAAATTAAATTAAATAAATTAAAATAAAATAAAATAAAAATAAAACAAAACAAAATAAAATACTAAGTAGTATTTTCTTAGTCTTCCACATCTAAATTAAACTGAATATGCTTGACACATGTAGTATACTATACTTAGGAGCTTTAGTAAACTAAGTAGTATTTGTTTAGTTTTTCATAACTAAATTAAATTGAATATGCTTGACACATCATGTAGTATACTTAGGAGTTTTAATAAACTAATACTATGTTTGGTTCTCATTCCTTGGCATGTATGGAATGGAATGACTTAAGGAATGGAATGGCTTAAGGAATGGAATGGTCATTCCCATTTTTATGTTTAGTTTGTTCATTCATTCCGTCAGGAATAGAATCGCCATTCTACTTTAGGCATTTGATTTACATGAATTACATTATGAATGGAATGAGAAATAATTTTTTTTTGTTTTTTATATACTACTAACTTATAAAAATGAATGAAAAAATAGATTAAATAGATTTAAAAGAACATCTTCACTAGAATTTTTTTATTTTATATTTTTATGCATTTAAAATTCAAATAAACACCTTCATGATTTTTTTAAAAAACCTTGAAACCAATACAAATCATATATAGAATTAAACAAAAAGTAATATTCCTGAGCATCTCATAATAGTTTATTCAATGCAGTAGTAAACTAAGATTATTGGTTTCTATGCCCAATGATGAACAATCAGTTGTTTACCAATAAGCTGTTTAAATAAGCCGTTTACCAATAAGCTGTTCAAATAATAAGTTGTTTAAATAATAAGTTGTTTACCAATAAGCTGTTTAAATAATAAGTTGTGTACCAATAATAAGTTGTTTGCCAATAAGTTGTTTACTATTAATAAGTTGTTTATCAATAATAAGTTGTTTAAATAATAAGTTGTTTACTAATAGTAAGCTATTTACCAATAAGTTATTTAAATAATAAGTTGTTTAAATAATAAGTTGTTTGCTATTAATAAGTTGTTTACCAATAATAAGTTGTTTAATATTAATAAGTTGTTTATCAATAATAAGCTATTTAACTAATAAGTTGTTTACCAATAAGCTGTTTAAATAATAAGTTGTTTACCAATAAGCTGTTTACTAATAATAAGCTGTTTAAATAATAAGTTGTTTATCAATAATAAACTATTTACCAATAAGTTATTTAACTAATAAGTTTTTTACTATTAATAATTTGTTTACCAATAATAAGTTATTTACTAATAAGCTGTTTAAATAATAAGTTGTTTACCAATAATAAGTTGTTTACTAATAATAAGTTCTTTAAATAAGTTGTTTACCAATAAGTTGTTTGAATAATAAGTCAACTTATATTTTAACTTATAAGTCAGTTTAAAATAAGTCATTCCCAAATAGGCCCAAAGTCAGGTGAAAAATGAACGAAGCGGTAGGGAATGAAATAAACCCACCTATTTAGAAAGGAATGAAAAATAATATTTTAGATAAGGATGAAATAACTAAAGGAATGGAATGCCCATTCCAACTGACTAACCAAACATGTTTTTAGTCATTCCAGAAGGAATGGTCATTCCATTCCCAACTCATTCCATTCCATTTCCACCAACCAAACACAGCATAAGTGACATTTACTTAGTTTTAATTCAACAGGTAAAGTAAACTGAATATGTTTGTCCATGTAGTATATATACTTAGGAGCTTAGAAACTCGTTCGACATTCACTCAATAAGAGTGAATGCCGAATAATCCCCAGTCTGGGACTGTTCCTGCATGTTATGTTTCTCACGTAGGTCGGTGCCAAATGACTTAAGTACATTTTTTTAGAAGAGGATTTTTCGGCTTGTGTCTCTACATGTTCTTTGAGTGCATACTTAGACTAAATTGTCTCGGTCTATTTCGTGTACTTGGAGACCATGGGGAGGTGCTGCCGAAATTTTTTTAGAACAGAAGAAACGTGGTCAAAATGTTGGCACTACTGACGAGACACATCCAGGAACAGGATAGAAGCCTAACCCCTGTAGAGTGGATATACTGTTGTATAGAATTCATACATGGACCACATACATGAATATTTCTGTTATAATTGTCTATTTTCTTCAATTAAAGATGTCAGTCGATCACAGTTGGATGTACTGTAGGATACAGATTGATGGAAGGGGATTAATTGATGCGTACCGTGACGGGGTGTGCAATTTTATGAACAAAGCAATAGAACATGCTGATGATCCTAACGAAAAGATGATATGCCTGTGTCTCAAGTGTAAAAACATGATCTGGAAGACTGCCGACGAAATTAAATTCGACTTATTTTCACGTGGGTTTGTGGATGAGTATTCGGTATGGATTCATCACGGGGAATCAGCTATTTTGAGAGAACTATCCGACAGTGTAGACCAACTAGTTCATGGGGATTCATACGCCGATAATTATGATGTCGTGGAGATGTTGGTCGATGCTTATGGCCCTACTAATATTGACTGGGCTGAGAACGAGCATTCATCAAGTAGTGCTCAATAAAATCCAAATGATACAGCTGTTGCCTTTTACACAATTCTATTTGAATCGGGGGTCTTACTGTATCATGGAAATGATAAGCACACTAGACTTTCTACAGTGATGAAACTCTTACACTTCAAAAATGAACATGACTGTAGTGAGAGAGATTTCAATGATTTGCTTGCTATTATCAGAGAGAATTTGAGCACTCGCAGTAGGAGCTGGATTTGCAGATTTAAAACTCAATGTCATGCATCTGCATTTGCATTTGCTGTCATAGAATTTCATAAGAAGATATAACAAAACTCGCATCATTCTGTATTAATAAAATGCTAATCAAAATGATAAATTTTAATTAAAATGCAAACTCAAAATAGTATTAATAAATTTCATAATCCTATATATATAACAGCTTTTAAATGACATGCAATTAAGTTGTTATTGATTTCGTGTCAAGTTTTATCCTCAATAACAATTTATTTCTATTGACTAAAATTAAATTGTTTGAAATAGTTTTAATTAATTATATTGACTAAAATTAAATATTTTTAAAATTAAAAAATAGTTAAAGTTTATTTAAAAAATAAATATTAATCTTACATTTTAGAGACGAAAGGGTATATGAAAGTAATGTAGTTTGTCGTAGAAATTAGTGGTAATATCATTAAAGCATATTTAAACAAGTTAAAAAAGAGGAAAAGGGATCAAAGTACGAAAAATCTACAACAATAAAGCACTATATACAATCATAATTTTGTTTTTCTTATTATATAATTATATATTATATTCATAATTATATTTTAAAAAATAGAAACAGAGAATCTGCAAGTGTCCCATGGAATGAAAAATTAGGGGGTAGGGAACTACAATTTTCAATCCTTATTTTCAAGCTAATAAAAATATAATAATTCAATAATTATCTTTTCAAAATTTGGAATTTAATATATTTATTCTAAACTTAATTGATTATCCTAATAAACATGTATAGAAAATTTTCAAACATGCAGCTCGTGTTTCATGCAAGATTGGTGGATTTGTAATTTTCTTAAAAAGTCCAAACTTTTATCATGCAGAAATTCTAAATGTTTATTATCTATCCACACTTGATACAAAACTGCAAACGTAGGAGAGCACAACAAAAAATAAATAAATACTCCATCTGTTATTAAAATTAAAGATGCATTATGAATTTTTAAAATTAATTTATGAAATTTTAAATTTTAAATTCGATACGATTAGTTTTTAGTATAAAAAAATGTAAATAATGTATATTAGTTCAAAAGTAGTAGTTATTACTTACATAATTTAAATAAAAATTTTCATTTGTAATTTTAAAATTTTATAAATTAGTTTGAAAAAATTAAAATATATCTATAATTAAAATAGAGGTAATAAAATAATCAAAATATATTTACTTTTAAGGCATTCAAAACATACATAAACACAGGCTATTTGAAGTACCTTTGTGCTCTTTAAATGACCACTAAGAACCATTTGTTGGATACCTATGTGGGTCCTCAATATATATGTAATGTAAAACCATCCGCGCTTAACATGAATAACTAGGGGGTTATGAATATTGGCTGCGGAAATATCACTTAATTCTGAGAATTTGAAGAACATGATATCAGATTATTAGGCTTCTTGTTACATCAATTCCAGTCATTTACTTGTTCTAGGTTCGTGCATATTATGTTCATGGACGTGTAATTAATGCTAGGGATCAAAGAACACTCTCATGACATAATCCAAAACTTAATCCTCAACCGTATATTAAATTGAACTACTTTATTAAACTTATTATCTTTTTACTCAATAGTATTTTTTCATTTGAGATATTCTATAATATAATTTTTAAAAATTTGAATTAAAGATTAGAAAACACAAAATATTAGAGAAAATAAAAAAAATGTATAAGTGGTAAAACTTCTTGTTCTAATATATAATTTAGTTTCTATCTTATTAAAGTAATTATCCACAATATAGTTTATTGGTTAATTCATCTAATTCAAAAGATTTTATTTTGAGTTGAAATCAATTTACAAAAATTTAAAATAAAAAATAAAATAAAAAACATTTAGTCAATAAACTTCTAGATACTGTAAACTATTTTTTTGTAAAAAAAAATTTTCAATTAAAATAGGTAATTGATAAATATGTGAATTGGTTTCTCATTAATCAAGGACAATATAGTCTCTTTGATATATAAGGGTGTGCAACAATGAATTTAGGGTGTGCATATATCACCACCCTATATTATATAGATATATTTATATATTAATGGTTGTTTTGATATTTCACCAACTTTTCAATCAAAACTACGTCGTATTAGGTGTTGTTTGCCTAATTTTATCACTTAGAAAATACACGCAAGTATACGCGATCGACTAGCAATATAATGGCAAGAAGAGTATCGTTCCCACAGAGAATTAATTAATAATAATTACCAAGTATTAACTTTTAACCAAATTAATTTTATTTAAACAATTGATTTAAATTATAAAATATAATCTAATTAAAGTTAACAACTACGTTAATCTACTGACAAGGATTTAAATCAGATTAAAAATACTTAACAATATTATAACTTCCCCCAATGTTCCATTGCAATCTTATCACTTCCTGTTTAATTACCTCAATTATCCTTGATTGTTAATCAAGAACCCATTAGCATCCATAAGCACCTTCTGATGATCTTATAAACAAATCTTCCTAAATCCAATTAAAATTAGAATTAGAAAGAACATCATAGCTAATCAATCAACTCACTATATTTCTATGTGAACTGAAATTAACAAGGATTTCACGTTCAGGTTCTCCTTCAAATTACATAACGCATATAGGTATATTTCTATCATATACACAAATTAGAATTCCATCTCATGCAGAAAACATAATCATATGTTATCACTACAAGAAACATAATTAATTCCGAAGAAATAAATTATGTCGATAGTAATAAAATTAATCTCGATGGAATATTCAGTCGGAATTAATTCTGTCGACTTTAAGTTATCTGCGACGGAAGTCCGTCGAAAATAAGTATCCGTTTTGGCGCCAAAGATTCTCGCCAGCGCGAAAGTTATATAAAACCGACGGAATGGATATAGGATCGACGAAAATTCCGTCGAAGTTAGAGTATAATCGATAGAATTAATTTCGATGGAATTTCGTCGAAAATAAACGAAACCCTATTTTCATTTAGCAGCTGTCGCAGATTTCATTACTCATTTCTTCTCTCTCTCTCTTTGGACCATCGCCATGCACCTTAAGCTTCCGGCCAGTTCACTCCACCTCCTCACCTCCGTTCGCAAAGTCGTCGGTGTTCTCTCTTTCTCTACCATTCGGTTAAGTGTTTTTGTGCAGTACAGGTTCTCTCTCTCTGCCATTTTTTTTATTCGAAATGCATAAATTGGAGCAGAGGTAGTGATTTCAGATGTCAATTTTGGTACGATGATTTTGTGCAACTAATTTATGCAATTTGTATAATTACACTTAGCCCTAATTTGTACAATTTGTATAATATTGGTTTAATTTTGGCCCTAGCTGAGCATAAATTTGAAATAATTTTGGCCTACCTCAGCATACATTGAATATGGTTATATATGTATATTGAATTGGGGTTGAACATTGGTTTTTATTCATGATTGTGGTTTGAGCAGTTATTCATTTTGATTACTGGCATCTGAAATTGTGGCTCAGCTTATATATTAGAATATTTTTTATATGAATTGATTGGGGCTAAGCATAATTTTGTTGTTTTTTGTTTTACTGATATGAATTGATTGGCTCAGCTTGTCATATGAATTACTAGAGATTTTGATAATATATATATATATATATATATATATATATATATTTGGAAGGTACTGTAATTCATCCTAATTCATTCTGATAATTATAATTAATGAATTTGAATTTGTGTAGTGGTAATAATCAGTATATTGTTTATGATGGTGAGAGATTAATAGTGTGATATTTGCAATTTCTGATAGAATTCCCGACGAAATTTTTGTCAGAATTATTTGATAACATAAATTAATTGATATAAAATAATTTAATTAAAAGAAAATAATTTAATGAAAATAAATTAAATAATATAATATAATGTAATACAAAATAAATTAAAGAAAAGAAAATGGAACTAAATGAAATAACTTAAATCATATCTAATTAATAAATAAAATAAATTAAAATAATTTACAATAAAATAAATTAAATAAACTAAACTAAAATAATTTAACTTAATTTAAATTAAATTAAATTAAATAAATTAAATTAAAATAAAATAAAAATAAAACAAAACAAAACAAAATAATATATTAAGTAGTATTTGCTTAGTCTTCGACATCTAAATTAAACTGAATATGTTTGACATATGTTGTATACTTAGGAGCTTTAGTAAACTAAGTAGTTACTTTCACCAAAAATTAGATTTCGCAAACCAGATAAAACAAAGTCTGGTTTAAATAATCTGAATGCAAAAATTGTTACATACATAATACTTAATTGCCTCTACAATAATATGAAGAAAAATTATTATATTCCAATATCAGGAACATACTAATAACTAAAAATAACAAGCAGTATTAAGCCAATCTTTTACCCTAAATTTGAGCTACATTCAACAGTAAATAGTTCCTAAAAATGTAATGGTGTAATCACTAAAACCAACATCAGAGAAGAGTTTTGCCCCATCTTTCTCTTTTCTTTCTTTTCTCGTGAGTAAAATCATCATCAACATATCAAAGAATGTGACGCCCCCAAAATAGGTCCACACAACCCATTTTGAGTCGCAAATTACATTCTACAAAAATACAAATATGAATTTTTCCATTTACAACTAATATCTGTCGTGTAAAATACGACAACACACATATTGTGACTTTCAATACAAATACAACTTAAGTTCTCAATACACTTATTGCCACACTAATAATAATGTATTGAGATACTTTTATTATCTCGAACCATCACTCCATTCCCCGGTTAGTCCCCGCTACACTCTCATTTTCTGAGGAGAACAATGGAACAAAAAGGAAAAAGGGTGAACACAAATAGCCCAGTAAGGAAAATCATGACTAAGATAATGAAGAATAAATTATCTTTAGCCTTCAACAGTAATAATCAGAGATTTAAAGATATTATAGTTGTTCAACAACAACAAATGCGGCGGAACGAACAATCCATTAGAAGAGTCAAGTAGATTATAATATCTACCATCTTCTCTCAGTTAAAGATTCACCTCCAATATTTTATCCCTGTAGCACCAATCAACAGTTCTTGTTTATGAACATCCAAATCAACAGTTTATGTTCTACAGCCTCTCTTTGTATTACGTGCCAAAGATATTTATTTGTAACACCGCCGATCATGATCACGCCAAACGCCAGTTCATCTTTGCACTACGGGCCAAAGCGAACTTTCACCATCAGCCTTTGTCTGTAATACCAAAAGTCATGATTATACCAATACACAGTTTGGTCATAATTATGCCACACCAGTTCATCTTTGCACTACAGGCCAAAGAAAACTATCGCCACAATTTAAGTATGAAGATGATGACAATGATATAAAATAAATATAGTGAGATTAAGGATAAATATTAGAGATTTAATTTATCCAGTGTCAAAGATTGTCCAAATTGCCAACATGATGACCAAAATATGGAGTCAAATTCAAGAATGATATTTAAGATTCATATTCCAAAGATAACGATAAAACTTTCAATAGAAAGATGTTGGTAAATATATTTGATGAAGCACAAATTATTAAGGATATTCTACTAATTTCAGGGATTTTCACCATTTAATAATGAGGTTTTGGAAACAAACAATAATTTCTTATCATAAATGGAGAAATATGAAAGAAAACGATATCCCTTGAAGAGTACAAAAGAAATGATATTCTATATGAGTATGAAAGAATATACGAAACTGCAAATGGATTTCACCCGTCATGCGGTCGTTCGCGTAGACAGATCATTTGCACAACTTAATAAAGAATGAATACGAAGGGTTATTTACCAGGCATGCGTTAATCCGCACGGGCAGGTTATTTCCACAGATTAATAAGGAATGAATACAGAGGGTATTCACCAGGTACTATAACGATCGGGAATTTTCATTTCCTTGTAACCCGAGTTTATGTGTGAATGAAATAAATTTTTATTTATATTTATATTATTATGTGTTATGTGCTTAAAGGTTGTGTTATAACCTAGAATATGTGTATGCGTTGAACTTTACGTGATGCAGTGTCGTTAGGGCGAATATATTGACTTCGCGAAAAATCGCAGAATCACTATTCACGGGGCACGTTTACCGAGGTACTATTCACGCCTTTATATTTTTGCGTCTTTTTCGACCTTAATAAATTTCAGTAATACACGTGTGCGAAGTGATAATTTTTTCAAGTGTCAGATTTTTATTTTGAGCCAATCGTGTTTTATTCGGTATCCGAAATGTATTATATGGGTGTTCCGAATATTTAGACAAATTCCATAATAATTATTTTTATGTGTCCCAATAATTTATGGGAGTATCCATTTTAATTTTTGAGTAGAGTTATTTACCAAATTGGGTACAAAAGTGAGAGTATTCGGGTATATTTTTGTGTATTTGGGTATTTATTTTGGCTTGTTACTCAAAGAGGAAACCAACCTAAACCTTTGGACCAATCAAATTAGGGGAGTAGAGAGTATAGCCGGCAGCATGCTGCTATTTGTTAGGCTCAATTCCTTAATTTTTCCAATTGCTAAACATTCTTGAGCTACTACCGCTCATTCACCCGAAGCTACCAGCTCCCTTCACTCCTCCATTTCCATTGCAAGCCTTCTTTCCTCTAACATTCTATTTTGAAGTTGCTGGAAAAATATAGAGAGAGATTGAGTGTGAGAGTGCTGCAGATATTGAGAGTGAGAGAGCATTAAAGAAGAAGAAGGAAGAACAAAGAAGAAATAGAGGAACAAGAAAAGAAGAAGAAGAAGAATATGGAAGAAGAAGTAGCAAAGTGAACCGGAGAAGGGAGGAGAAGCTCCATCCAATCGAACCTAACAATTTTCTTAGCACCTAGAAAGGATTTACAAGGTAAACAATCATCCAACATCCATTCATTTTTGATTTTGATAGAATTTTTGAGTTCTATGTGTTCTTGAGCTTAAACCATTAGGTTTGAGCATTTCTTGCAATTGTTGTTGTAATTGTTGGTTGTGGTTGATTTTTATTGTTACCAAGATATCTTGTAAGCTATTAATAACCTCAAAGTGGAACAAAATCAATGAATGATCTGAACCTTGGCATAAAAGATGAAACTTTGGACTTTTTGGACAAAATGACTTTCAGACGATTTAGAGGACTATAAAGCTTTGATTGAGCAATTGTTTGGTCTAATTGATATTGTAATATTGTAGTTCCATGGGTTATCTTCATAACCCAGTTGGAATGGAGTTAAAAGGAGTTAAAACAAAGATTTGGTGTTGATTTTGGTGAAGAACACCAAGAACATGAAAACAAAGTTTTCATTTTGTACTTTGGCTCAAAAATTGGTCGTGTTAATGTTTATGGGTAATTCTAAATTTTTGGTATGTTGTAGCCCTATGAATTAGGAGTCCATAGAGTCTGAAATGGACCAATTTGTATGTGTATAGAAGGAGTTATGAAGGTTGGAGTCGAAGAAGGTCGAGGTCGCGAACTGGGCAAAAGCCCAAAATCTGGCCACTGGATGGTTGATGCTGCCGTGCCAACAGCTCATGCCGTAGCGTGGCCTATCCAGGGAACGAACTAAGACTCACGCCGCAGCATGAGATCCACTTACTAAGGCTCACGCCGCAGCGTGAGGCCTGTCAGGGAAAGACCGGGACTCACGCCGCAGCGTGAGATCCAAGTACTAAGGTTCACGCCGCAGCGTGAAGCCTGCCATGGGGATAGCACGGGACTCACGCCGCAGCGTGAGGTCCAAGCACTATGCTTGACGCCGCAGGACCAACCCCGTGTCCGACCTGGGTCGGGTAAATCAGACCGGGTCAGGTACCGACCCAGGTCGAGTCGGACCTAGTAAACTTGTCCAGCGGGTGCAACACTTATATTTTTGTACAAATGATTAGACAAGTTAGTTATTTATGTTAAGCCTTAATTTCTTAAGTGTATGCTAAGTGTCAATCAAATTGGTATTGTCTTAAGGCGTAAATTGGGTAACCTGGATGCAACTTACGTTTGGCTTTCAGCGGGCGCTGCCCCCTTAGACCCCCACCAGCTCACCGACGAGTTGGGCAGTTGCTCGCTCACCGGGGAGCGAGACCCCCGAATGGGTAGTCGTAGTGACAATCAATGTGTTTTAATGATGCAACGTCTGTTTTAAACTTAATCCTTATGTGACTAATTGTTATATGAATATGTATTTATATGTGTAGGATATTAAGGAGCGTGTGTTGTAATATTGTAGCAGATGCACCAGGCACGTTCTTCTTTAACCCTTGTCTAACCCTTATGTTGGGCAAGTTTCTGAACCTTATGTACTACTTTTATTTCGTGCAAATAGGTATATGTTATGCAAGTTTCCTCACGCTTGTTTAATCCTTGTGTTGGGCAAGTTTCTTAACTTATCTCAATTTAATATTGGGCAAGTTTTCTCAACCGTACAACTTTTATTTATTGTGCGAGTTATTTATTGATTGAGCAATCATTCTATATTATTGCAAGTTCCTTACTTAACTATTTTTTGTTTGAGCAAGTTTCCTATCTTATACAAATGTTGTATATTGTTGCAAGTGTTACTCCATTAAGCGAGTTTCTTATCTTATTCAAGATATTCTGGACAGGTTCCTTTACTTCAATCATTATCGATTTGCAAGTACTCTTAGAATGAACTGATAATCGTTCACGCTACCTAGCTATGCTTCAACGCATGTTATTAAAGCTTTCAAGTTCTATATTCCATGAACTACATAAGATAGATGTCAAAGGCAATTGTTTCGGCTAGACGTATGTTTAATCATCATTGTTGTTAAGTAAAGCTATCCGATCAAATTGTTTGGTTTGGATTCCTATATAAAGCTGAGATGAACAACCCTTATAGCAGGGAAAACAATATGTATGTCGGGGAACCGACACGCGCGCGAACAGTATGTAAAAGAGGTTATGCATAACACCGGGTACATTAGGCTGATCACCTATTGTATTAGTATGTTGGGTTATCGGATGAATTTCTGGTGATTCTAGTAAAAGTTCAGTGTCATGATGACTAGTCAGTATAGAATATTTCCTCCATTTGGGAACATTGAATTCATTCGGTCCATAGAGGCCCTACAATTGTGTTAAAGAGATCATTCGTAGAAATTGAGAAAGTTCTTGAGCTATCTTTTATTCTCTTGATTCTTGTAAGCTATAAAGTATTCATGTGATGATTAACGATTATTGTTATTATACTTGCTGAGCAAATTTGTTGCTCACACTTGCTTTCCTTAAAATATTTCAGTTAGTGGAGCTCGTGGTGAAGGCTCAGGGAAGGATAAAGGCAAAGGCAAAGCTACTGATTAGCTTTGTACCATTAAGATTACCATTTTGATTATGTATTAAGACTCATTGACTTTTGTGATGTATTAAGACTTAATTACCCTTATGTATTAAGTTATGTTTTATAGTAATCTTGGTTTCGAGACTTGGGACAGGATTATTTATGTTATATCAATGCAAATATTTCTTTATTTCCGCAATAAATTATCGATAGTATGATGCATGTATTAGATAGTGATGAACCAGGTCCGCGACTCATGTGACCTGAATTTAGGGGCGTCACATGTACGATACTCCGTACAGACAGGTTATTCCCACAAATTAATAAGGAATGAATACGAAAGGTTATTCACCAGGCATGCGATAATTCGCACGAACAGGTTATTCCCACAGATTAATAAGGAATGAATAATAACCCTTATGAGTATAAAGTAAAATAATATCACTTGCGAATATAAAAGCAAATGATATTACATACGAGTATGAAATAAATGATATCTCCTACCTTAGTTAACATGTGACTGAATGTTACTTTCTATGAAGTTTACTAACTTGGACAATACTTGTATAGCCTGGCAGACTAAGAGAGAACGTAAGAAATTTAGAGAGTAGAAGGAAGTATAAGCAAAGAAGTTATGAATTTTCTTAAGATAATCCTTCCTATTTATAGGAAACTCAAGGTGAGGGCATTTTGGTCTTTTTTCTAACTTTTCTCAGTTTATTACACTTATACCCTTGGAATATTCTTTTAATATACTTTATACCTTAGTATATTCTTAGAATATGTTTTCTCTTAGGTTTTTAACCCTAAGGTAAAATAAAAACTGAATTAAATATTTACTGACGGTAAGTCACTATGGAATGACATGTGGGTCCCACGGAAGAAACAAAATCTGAAGAAATTATTCCACGAAAATAATTTGTGGGTCCCACCAATCAAATAGTTGTAGGTCCCACGGAATAAAGTGTGGGTCCCACAAAAATATAAGTTAACTTACAATAAACTCTCACGTATTTTTAAGCAACACTATTTCAGACTTTCAACAATTATTCACCATTAATATTATAGACTTATAATATTGCCAATTAGATCATTCCGAGAAAAAAAGGGGGCCTTTCGTATAAACGGTGTGCAATTAAATAACCTCTTTTCTTGATAGAATTTTTAGATATTGTCAATAATGCTAAAATATCATATCAAATAATATGAGTTACAGTGTCGTGACAAATAATAAAAAGTACTATGCAGATGCTACTATAATAATTATTTAATCAAAATAATGTGCAATTGTTACTTTATAAATTATTGAATCAATATAATAAAATATTGTGCAACACCGTGTGCTACTGTGGAATACCGCGTACTACTGTGGAATAACGCATTTTACTGTTCTTTTTATTACCGGGTATTTCAACAGTTGCAGGTGATAATACTATTGACAAAATACTGTCGTTTTCAGTATCCGACAATTAGTCGTTATGGGGCCCACCACCGTTGACAATTTGTATAAAAATATTAATACTGTCGTTTTTCGTATCCGACAATTAGTCATTGTGGGGCCCACCAATATTTTGTTATTTCGGCACCGTCGTACATTATCGAATATAATATTTCCTAACAGAAAGAATATTCCCCGACATACTGTATATCAGATAATTTACATATAACACCCTTAACTATAACATTATATCATTTAAGTACTTTACTTTTTAGAACAATAATCATAAAGAAAAATAATAAACTTTTATTTTATAAAGTCGGGGTCTTACAAAGAATAACTGTGTTTCCATTGATTCATGGCTTCCTTTCCGATTGTCGACCATCATGTCTATGATAATCACCTTTCCTCCATTTTCCTTGCTTGGAATTATTTCTCTGCATCACTTCAATATTTTTACACACTCCTCATCATTCCAATCATGCAGTATCCACTGTCATTTTCATTGCCCATATTAATATGCATTAACTAAAGGGCAATAATAAATAAAAATAAAGTGGCCAAAGAAATTTATAATTATGCCTTTAGTAAAACAACATTAGCAGGAGGAATAGCTTCAAACATGTCGCTGCTAACATAGCTCAAGTTGTTACTCCCTTCCAAACCAGCAACCATATCTGGGAGATCAAAATCAATGCATTGTAACTATGGGAATGCATCTGCAATGGCCTTCACCATGGTCCCTGTGCCGCCCCCAACATCTACCAATGACTTAATCTCCTCAAACACTCTTTTACACTCTTTAATCACCACACTTGATAACAACCGGGCATCGCTAGCCATGACATCATTAAAGAAATTGTTAAGGTTTGGTTCATGCCTCACGTAGTCCCAGAATATTGTCCCATGAGCCATATGAAATGGGTTGAGAACATCATTTTGGAACCACTCGCTCACATGGTGCCACGGTTCTGTCAAGATAGGTTCAAGCATGACTAGCAAAAATGGTGTCACGCTTAAGGGTTCATTCTTAAGCAAGAGGAGCAATTAGTCTTCTTCTTCTTTTTCATTTTTGAAGATCTTTTGCTTTTGAAAAAATCCGGAATGAATTAAAATGTGCATTAGATGGTAAATGCAATGCGATTTTGCCTTGTCGATTGGCAGAGCCCGGACTAAGTCCGAGAGTTTAATTGGTTCACCATGGTTGTTGATGATATCTGGTATATTGAGTTGAACGACACATTTGAGTGACATGGAGTTTATGAAGTTGAATATGTGGTTCCATATGTGAGCTTGAGCATGAAGTAACTCATTACTACCACTAGGAAATTCCATAGTCCTATATATAGCTGCTTTTAAATGGTAAGCAAGCAAGTTGTTATTGATTTCGTGATGTCGTGTCAAGGACTAGATAGGTATATATAGGCCATATATATTAAACAAACACCATTGGAAACATTTCCAACCCTAAATTTCTTTATTCTTAGAATTTCACTAAGAAGTTACTCTTGCAGTTAAACTAGGCCATTTTCTTGTTGTGAAACTTCTCTAACATTAGCAAGAAAGCAGATGCCTTCAAAAGACCTAAATATTTTACTGATGACAGCTTTAGCAATGGCTGTTTTGTCGATCCTGGATCTCCCATAAATCCCAACAATTTTGACACCATCTGTATAAACTTTTAATAATGATATTACGTCGTGAACAAGAGATTTTATTCCAAATGGATGGTTGGCAATAGACAAACGCATGTTGTTTACTTCAAATAGAACATGATCAACAATTTTCTGGACAAGATTTGCTTCATGCCTAACACGTATTATAGAAAGAACATATTACAAACTTCACAAATTAAAGAAAAAAGGTTATCGTTACACCACATCACACATGTTTTGAGGACCAATTGCAACTAATTATTTTTCAAAATATAGTTTTTAAATTGTAATGATTAGAGTCTCTTTTTTCCTCTCTCTCTCTCTCTTAATAATAATTAGATTAAATGTGATAGCTTGTTGTTAAGGCCTCTTATCTTACTGTGCAAGGTCACATGTTTGTGTCTATTGCTCAATAAAGTCAGAAGTAGCATAAGTGCTAATGAAGAAAAGCTTCACCTAGGTTTCCCCTAGTTCCCGTCATGGTCCATTCTCTAGGCTCTCCCTAGGCCCCTAGGATTGAAATTTATCCTTAGAATTATGAAATTGTAATAGTATAGATTTTCAAAAAAAATCATAATTGAATCTAGGGACAATCCTTTAGTTAGTCCTCAAACAGTTTTATATATTTAGTCCCCTAACTAATATGTTTTGCATACTTCACAAACTCTATTAGTGTTTAACCATCAAACTATATATAGTTGGTTTTCATATTTAGCTCCCGAGCTAGAGGTATTTGTCAGATTTAATCCTCAAATATAGTTATTTTTATATTTAGTTTCCTTTAATTGTTATATTTTTTGTGAGATCGGACTAAGATGACAAAACTTATGAAGTTTGAGGACGAAATACACAAAAAATATAACTAGGAGACTAAACGTGAAAAATAAATATAACTTTAGGGATTATCTCTTGAATCAAAGCAGGTTTTTATCTTGTCCAATCAGAATATTCCTACGAAAGGTCAACATGATATATCTCCAACAATGATATTATGTGGTAGAAATCATATGCAGAGTTCTAATATCAAGAATTGCTATTCCACAAGGAAGATTTTATGAATACTCTCTTACATTATTAATTAGTTAGTGTTTAACAAATTCACTTTTGGAATAACAACTTAATTTCTATTAAATTTGATTCAAACAATAAACGGTTTGCCCTTTTACACACTAATTTCACACTAGATAATAAATCTAGCATTCCTTGATTATATGTAGATGAAAGGTTACCCATTTTCATCAAGATTGTTTCCTGATAAATTTGCAGCTCCAACTAGCGTGGCTCTCCACATGTCTACCTTAACCATGTCAGCCACGAAACGTTTCTTATGTCTTTTAAAAGCTTGTTCAAAACTCCCAATTTGGTAACATACATCCTTTGGATCAACCTTAACAAATACAGGAAGAACCAACTGTGCAATTGTTTTCATAAATTTGAATATCTTTACGAGCTCCTCAAGGCACCATGGCGAAGAAGCATAGTTTTTCGAGAAAATAACGATTGAAATATTTGATTCTTGAATGTAGAGTGTCAATGATATTTCTTCACCTCTTGAATATTTGATTCTTGAATCGCTTTGAAGAGTGTCATTTGATGAGAATAAAATATGTTATATTTTTATTCCTTAATACTTAATCTTTTGTATTTATTTTGTGCCTAAATACACTCATTATTCTTATATTTTTATTTAAGGTGCAATTAAATGTTTTTCCTTTTTAATTATATTAGTTTATTTAATTAATATATTTTATTTTGTAGGATTTAATATTTTGAAGTCAATATCTTGGTGATCAAGCAATATTTAATGCTTCTATTCATGGAAGGAAAGAAATAAGAAGAATCCTACAAGGATAAGGAAGGAAGTGTAACAATCTTGGTGAGCAAGTCAAATCCAATGAAGGAAAGGAAAATCTATCTAGAGGATCTTGAAGGAAGTTGATTGCCACTAGAAAGTTAAAACCTACATGGAAAAGAATTAATGTCTTATGCCTATAAATAGAGAATTACCAAGAGATGTTTAGGGACTTGTCTACAAACTTTTCTTTCTATTATTCTTTGGTGTTTTCATAGTCATGTGTAACTAAATTCTTATTCTTAGATTAAGGAGACGGAAACCTCAGAAGTATTACACTATGAGATCTAATTGATTTTAATTGTTTAATTATTA
The DNA here is from genome assembly GCA_034770075.1 of Aralia elata. Lineage (NCBI taxonomy): Eukaryota > Viridiplantae > Streptophyta > Magnoliopsida > Apiales > Araliaceae > Aralia > Aralia elata. The sequence continues at coordinate 62,413,112 of CM068387.1, forward strand.
TTTTGAGTATTGATTATTCTTCTGTGCTTGAATTCTATGATTGATATATTTAATTGCTAGGATGCATACTAGTTTATTAAGTGTTGAAATCTACTGCTAAATTAAATATCAAATCCGTAATTGTTTGGTCACTCTAATTTGCGAAGCAACTAAGGTTAATAATTGACTGCAGATCATTAGATTATTATATCTTAGGAAGAATATTCAACTAAATTAAATGCAACCACTTGTGCTTGTGTTGTTTAGCTTCATCGATTTTTCTAATTCTTAAAGCATCTACTAGATTAAACTTTTAGCGCTTATCTGAAGTTGTTTAGTAGTTAGGGTTATTTAGATCGCTTATTTCTATCTAACTAAAATTAAGGAAAGACACAGAATGATTCAGAATGGTGAATTGATTCTAACGGTGAATATTCAAAATATTAATTGATTATGTTTTAGTCAATGATCAGTGTAAGTTTCTGAGGTGGAAGTTGATTTAATCCAAGGTATGTTTTCTCTGATTTACTTTAATAAATTATTTTGCATTATTTTTAATTTACTTTAATAATTACATTCAAAACTCCCTTTTATGGTATACAAAATATAAAAATAGATTAATCATTCTCTGTGGGATCGACTCTTGCTTGCACTACTACATAAATATTTTTCGCAGTAAGGTTTTATTTTTGGTTGCCTACGACAGCACACTAAATTTTGGCGCTGTTGCCGGGGAGTGATTTTAGTTTGTTTTTATATTTTTTATCCTTATTTTATTTTAATAAGTAATTTGAATTTCCTTGATTGTTTATGCCCGAAAATCGATCTACTAATCAAGGTGATTTAAAGTGTGATACAAAGATAGAGAGAACTATTCGTAGATTAAGGAGGGAAGCTAGGATAAATTGTGAAGAAAAGGAAGCCATGGCAGCAAACCGAACTCTGAAAGAGCTTGCGGCTCCCGATTTGAACCAATAACCCTTATGCATAACCTTCCCTAATTTTGATACTAATACTCAATTTGAATTGAAATCTGGACTAATACATCTTTTACCTACTTTTCATGGTTTGGCAGGTGAAGACCCTTACAAACATTTGAAGGAATTTCATGTGGTATGCATGAGTATGAAACCGACCGGAGTGACCGAGGAGCAAATCAAATTGAGAGCCTTTCAATTCTCTCTGAAGGATTTGGCTAAGGATTGGCTTTACTATCTACCCTCTAGAAGTATCACCATATGGGAAGAGATTAAAAGATTTTTTTTAGAGAAATATTTCCCTGCTTCAAGAGCAGCCAACATTCGGAAAGAAATTTGTGGTGTGAGGCAGAACAACGGAGAAACCCTACACGAGTATTGGGAACGTTTCAAGAGACTTTGTGCAAGTTGCCCTCATCATCAAATCAGTGAATAGCTTCTTATCCAATACTTCTATGAAGGCCTTTCATCTACCGATAGGAGCATGATCGATGCTGCTAGTGGAGGAGCTTTGGTAGATAAAACTCTCGAGGCTGCTAAAAACTTAATTGCGAACATGGCGGCTAATTCTCAACAATTTGGCACTAGACTTGATTTTACATCTAATAATGTTAATGAGGTAAAAATTTCATCAATTGAACAACAAATTGCGAGTCTAACATCTCTTGTTCGTCAAATGGTTGCAGGTAATACACAACAAGTAAAAGCTTGCGGAATTTGTGCGGTAGTAGGATACCCAACAGATATGTGCCCAACTCTTCAAAAGGAGTCCTTTGAGCAAGTGAATGCATCAGGTGGCTTCCCTGGACAACCACAACGAAAATTTGATCCCTATTCGAACACGTATAATCCTGGATGGAGGGATCATCCTAACTTTAGTTACAGGAATTCACAAGCAAATCAGTCCACTAATCAAAATTTCTTAAGTTATCAGCAATACAGACAACCATATCCCAATGGACAACAACAGGGACAATCTTCTAACTCTTCTATGTCTTTAGAAGATATTGTTAAATCTCTTGCCACCAACACTTTGCAATTTCAACAGGAAACAAGGGCAAGTATTCAGAATTTGGGTACGCAAGTGGGACAAATGGCAACTGCAATCAGTCGCTTGGAGGCGCAAGGTTCGGGGAAGTTACCCTCTCAAACAGTGGTGAATCCAAAAGAGAATGTAAGTGCAATCACTTTGAGAAGTGGCAAAGAGGTAAAGAATCCAGAAAAGTCAGCACCTATATCGCGGGAGCAAAGCAAAACAGATATGGACAATGCAGATAGTGGTGTTATGAGTGACATTGATGTACCGAAGCGTAAATTTCCTCCTCTTTCTGAATATAAACCTGTACCCCCTTTCCTTCAGGCTTTAATTGAAAATAGAAAAATTGATAAATATTTAGATTCCTATGAGACTTTTTGTAAATGCGAGGTAAATATTCCATTGTTTGATGCCATTAAACAAGTACCTCGTTATGCTAAATTTTTGAAAGAACTGTGCACGCACAAAAGGAAATAGGAACTTAAAAGATATGAAAAGGTAAAAGTAGGGAAAAATGTCTCAGCTGTTATTCAAAGAAAACTCCCTACTAAGTGTCAAGATCTGGGTATGTTTACCATTCCTTGCACAATAGGTAGCACTAGATTTGAAAGAGCCATGTTAGATTTAGGAGCATCTATTAATGTTATGCCATATTCTATATATGCTTCTTTGTCACTTGAACCCTTAAGTAAGACTGGTACTGTAATTCAATTGGCTGATGGATCTAATGTTAATCCTAGAGGTGTAGTTGAGGATGTTCTTGTCCAAGTCAATGGTTTGATTTTTCCTGCTGATTTTTATGTGCTTGATATGGAAACGGTGGCCAAAATGTACCGATTTTGTTAGGAAGACCATTTTTAAAGACATCCAAAACTAAAATTGATGTTCATAGTGGTACACTTTCAATGGAATTTGATGGTAAAATTGTTAAGTTTAATATTGATGATACCATGAAATCTCCTAGTGATGATAAACCTGTTTATTCTATTGATGTGGTTGACTCTTTAGCATAGGAAAATTTTGAATTAGATGAAAAGGATGTTTTGGAAATTACAAACATTGATGAGGCAATCAAACTTCCAAATGGTTGTGAAGAATGTTTTCGGGTTAATGTGATCAAAGATATAAGAAAGGATAAATCGAATGATGACAGTTATTTTCTGCTGATGGATGAAAATGAGTTCAAGGATTTTCACTCGTATAATGATGTCGAGGAATTCAATGAAAAGAGCAAGTGGCAACATGAAAAGACAATTTGTGTGTTTGAACCAGATTGAGACAAGGGAATGAAGTCGAGCCAACGACTTTAAACAAAGGTGCTGCATGGGAGGCATACCATAAGGGAGTATCTTTCTACCTTTTCTATACATTTTACTTTACATTGGAGACAATGTAAGTTTTAAGTGTGGGAGAGGATTTAAGGGTACTTATTATTTTTTTTTTATTATTTGTTATTTTGTTTTTTTTATTTTATTTAGTTTGAATATAGAATTTTGTGGGTATATTCACTGCAAACCCTCACGAGACAAAACTCGTCCACTTGGGGTAACCTTAGGGTTTAAAGGCTTGTTGCACATGCTAAGTGCAATCGTGTTTCCTACGAAAATGGAATATTTTTTAATTTTTAGGATGTGTCACTTGAGCAATAAATTAATTTGGATTTTAATTTTTAACCAATGATAAAATTTTGATTTCTTTTTGATAACTTCTTGGACGATTGATAGACATTGGGTAGTCTAAATTTGGTTTTCTTTGTTGATTATTACTTTATTTGAGACCCTTCAATTTTGAGCACATATTCATTTGGTCAACCTAGTTTTAACTTGGAAGGATTTTATTTGATTGAATGAATTGAAGGAGAAATTTTGGAACTCTATTACTTATTTGTCATAACTTGAAGTTAATATGAGATATTATTTGAGAAAGGGGAAATGATTTAGGCAAATTTTACAAGTTTGAGTAACAAAAAAAAAAGAAGAAAAAAAAAGTGAAGAAAAAAATGATTCATGTGGTGGGTTGAGATGGAGCGTAAAACGCACTCACTCATAAACACATGACAGTGCGAGATGGAGCGTAAAACGCACTCGCTGGTAAGATGGAGCATAAAATGCAGTTACCGAAGTAAAAGAAGAAAGAAAAAAAAAGCCTTTTGATCCTCTAGTGTTGATTACTTGTGTTAACTTAGAATTGTGTGAAAATAAGTGCTTGAGTTTCTCTTTTTCCTTCAAGGTTTTGATTTCATAAGTTTTTCTGAGTTTCGATTGTGTTGATATATTTGGATTCACACACACACAAAGGGTTGAGAGTAAAGTAAGATTGATAAATAAGCCCAAATTTTAGATGATACATTGTTTTGAAATTTTTCAAGAGTTATTATTTTGAGTCTTTGAGGTTAATGTTGAAGTTCATATTAATTTGTGGCTCAGGTTTCTCAAGTTTGTTAGTTGAATTTTTGTATTATAATTTATTTTTGTTTTGCCCGAGGACGAGCAAAAGATAAGTGTGGGGGAATTTAATGAGAATAAAATATGTTATATTTTTATTCCTTAATACTTAATCTTTTGTATTTATTTTGTGCCTAAATACACTCATTATTCTTATATTTTTATTTAAGGTGAAATTAAATGTTTTTCCTTTTTAATTATATTAGTTTATTTAATTAATATGTTTTATTTTATTTTGTAGGATTTAATATTTTAAAGTCAATATCTTGGTGATCAAGCAATATTTAATGCTTCTATTCATGGAAGGAAAGAAATAAGAAGAATCCTACAAGGATAAGGAAGGAAGTAGAACAATCTTGGTGAGCAAGTCAAATCCAATGAAGGAAAGAAAAATCTATCTAGAGGATCTTGAAGGAAGTTGATTGCCACTAGGATGTTAAAACCTACATGGAAAAGAATTAATGTCTTATGCCTATAAATAGAGGATTACCAAGAGATGTTTAGGGACTTGTCTACAAACTTCTCTTGTCTCGACTGAAATTTATATACAAATAAATATAAAACGTCCGTACATTTAGTCAGTAAAAAAATAAATAATACAAATGTATCATGAGAATACAAATAATGTCTAGGCGGAATCAAATATCGTCCGAATGGCGCTGGAACAAAAAAATAAATATGTTAAATATATAATATATATGTTGATACTGGTATGACTTATAAAAAACAAAAAACGACCCTCTCTAATGTATTACAATAACAAAAAGCTAAATATAAGCAGAAAGCTAAACTAATGTATTAGTGAACGTAAAACTAAACTAAACATGCAAACATAAACATGCATGAAGCTAAACAATGATAAGATTACCTCATCCTGATGTTGTGCTACTCTAGCCATTGCATCTGCTAGCTCCTCGGGACTTCGGGACTGCAGATGCCCGCTAAGTGTAAGAAGCAGTCTTCGATCTTGACATATTGCTCTCACACAGTCAGCAGGAGTGTGCGGCGTCGGATTATACGAGCACTGAGTAGACTAACTAGCAAAGTTGCCCGTGCCATTGATAGTCAGAAGACTCGTGGATGTTCCAAGGCAGAAGACTCGTGGATGCGACCCATTTTGGGAGTTGATTGAGGGATTGGATTGGTGGCTAGAAGAACAGGGCAATTTGGACATTACTTTGATGATTAAAGGACATTTCTGGAATTTTTCCTATAAAACATGACTAAAGGGTATTTCTGGAATTTTCCTTAAAACATGTGCCTGACATGTGACTATTTCCCAGGCAAGCTCTATAAATAGTCCCTCTATTCTAAGAAAAGGGGGTCGCTCTCAAGACATTAGAGTTAGACTCTTGGAAGCTCATTACACTTGGAACTCTCTCCTAACTCGAAGACTCAAGAAGACTCTTGGAATCCCTACTACCCTAACCCGGTTTTCGGATTCTGAGAGTTTTGCCACGTGTCATTGGAGTAATCGCCCACCTGTTCTTCTCCCCTCTTCAATCAATCAATCAATCAATTCCGTACTCTTCGTGGATTTCTCTCCTCTCCAGCCAACACGAAACCCTAACCCTAGCAAGGCGTAATTTTTTTGCCCACATTTATTTGGCGACCCTGCTAGGGAGGTGTAGAATTCGTGAAGGGTATGCCCACAACTCGAAGTGGGAGAATTACAGGAAGAGTTTCACCGACTACAAGCACACTTCACCGAATCCGATTTCAAGGCAAGTAAATCCAGTGCTCCAAAGCGCGAATCTGGATTTTGATCAACCCATCTTAGAAGATGTTTCGGAAGGAAGTTCAACATCACCTCAAATGGCTGATCAACAACAAGCCAGTGCTAGACAGATAAACACGGGAAGGCCGTGAGGAAGTAATTGGAGCGCAGATAAATGCGAACGCTGTGTAAATGGACATGCTCAAGGCATTATAGGAGGCACGAGAAGGCCAAGGGATGATGATGACCATGATGCTGGAAATGCAGCGGAAGCAGGAAGAGATGGGGAATTTCCGCCAGCAATTGATGCAAATCCCCACTTTCAGGGCTATGTTCCTAAGAAGTTCGCAGGGGGAACGAGCAGAAGTGGAGGACAACAGCAACACCAAAGAGAATCAGATTATGCCTCCAACAATGGAGAGTCAGCCGATTCCAATTATCAACTTGGAGCCCCAAAATAGCGGTGATGCGCCACAACTCAGATTGGAAGCAAGTCAGCCTCAGCCCAACATCATCCCGACCACTCTCCCAGCATTTTCACAAGTACAGATACCCACCATCCCGAGCCACATCCAACGAACAAGCCAACAAGCACCACCGATACAAATTGTGCAGGATGCAAGTGTACACCAGCCAATTTCCTTACCATACACACCACTTATGGATCAATACATCACAACCCCTCAGAGAGTTCATACCACGAGTCAGTATGTGACGAAGGATGATATTATCGATGTGATCAATCAACTTCGCAAGCAGACATCCCGACCTTCAGAGTTAGATTTTACTCCACCCTACCCGGCATATGTACGGAGACAACCTTACTCGGCAGGGTATATTGAGCACCCCCGCAGTTCCCAAAGTATAACGGGGAGAAAGGGAATGCAAGGGAGCATATTATCAGGTTCGTGGAGTCGATGTGTCCATGGTTGGGTTATGATGAGGTGAATAACCACAATCTGTTGATGAGGGAATTCAACAAGACCTTGACGGACAGTGCCTTCAGTTAGTACTACAACTTGGAGAAGGGATCAGTCCATGATTGGGATGATCTAAAATTACAATTTTTTAAGAAATTTTTCTATGTGCAGAAACAAGTAACTATTGTAGAGCTGATGCGATTCAAGCAGAAGTCGAATGAGGAGCTGTCAGATTATGTGGACAGATTCAGGGCCCAAGCACAGAAGTGTGCCGAGCCAATTGAGGAGAAAAACTTGGTTAGCATATGCAACAATGGTGCTCTAGACTCCTTCAAGCCCCATCTCGTTACAAAGGCCTGTGATTCATTTGCAACCCTCTCATCCTTCGCATAAGATTTGGGAGGAATCGTGACAGTGCCCATCAACCATGCGATGGTTACATGTAAGGGAAAGAGAACAGCAACTGTGGCTTTGGCTGATTCTCAGTCAAAACCACAAGGGGGCAAGAGGGAGAAAAACGAGCGAAATTTTGAACGAAGTAAAAAAAAACATGGGGACAAGGATACCAGGATGCTACTTCCAGAGGCTATCACATGCAGTGAGAAGGCATTCAGGGGCCTGTACGAACAATGGGTCGAGCACAGAGTGGTGAAACCTCCAAGGCCTAGATTTGTGGTGACGGAAGAGATGAAAAGAAGACCGAACTTCTGTGTGTACCACCAGTACGCGGGACATTCCACTATGGACTGTTACAGTCTGCGGAGGATATACCATGAGAAGCTGGCAGCCAGAGAAATCGAACTGTGAAAAGAAAAGCAATGTGTATAACAAGCCACTTCCAAACCACAAAGGAAAAGAAATAAGCAACACTATTACCCATGGTGTAGCCCCAGAAGTCGAAAGGATGAAAAATTTGAAAATGAGCAAAAGAAGAAGAACTCAAAGGTTCCTCTTCTAGGGTTCGGCCTCTAGGGGGCACATTCCTGTTTGAGTTCCGATGTGATTTCCTGATCGAACCTTGGTTATCGTGATGATCAAGACTAAGGAAAGTGATGAAAAATTCATGGAGCCTTAGGGATGATCTCCCTCAAGTCCTTCGAGACATAAAAAGCTACTCAAAAGGGCAAAAGGTCGTGACACCATGACAAAGCTGTGGCTGATGCTATGCTAAAGCTGCATGAAGGCAAGAAGGATGGAGGCTCATACTAGATTTCAAGAAACACGATCAAGGGCCACAATAGCTTATTCAAGACAATAGGCTTTAGTAGCATACAACAAGCAAGCATCAAGAATCAATAGTTGGTGCTCATGTCAAAACTATGAGAAGTTTTTTTACGCAAACTTTATCAACATAAGATGATGAACAACCGAAATACTGGCTCTACCATCGAAAGATCTCAGAACTGAAAAGACGAGAATATCAAAAATCCAACCAAGATGGTGGTCCACTAGAAAATGGTTGTTGAAGTACTCAAGAGTATCTCTTGCCAAGAAATTGGATGACCAAGGGAGGAGACACAAGAATTGACGAATTAAAAATCCACCCAAGATGGTGGTCCACTCTAAATGATGGCCAAGTCCTCGTAGATTGCACTTGCCAAGAAATTGGATGGCCAAGTGACGAGGCATGCAACTTAAGCCCTTATGAAACCCTATAGGCCAAACAATTGGCACGACGTACCCAGGGATAAGGCACAAGTTATACTTTTAACTTCAAAAGTAACCGAGGAACCTGACTTTACAGCCTTCGAAACTGACAAGTTATACTTTTAACTTTAAAAGTAATCGAGGCACCTGACTATAAGTCCTCAAAGTTATACTTTCAATTTTAAAAGTAATCGAGGCACCTGACTATAAGTCCTCAAAGTTATACTTTCAACTCTAAAAGTAAGCGAGGCACCTGACTATAAGCCCTCAAACCCGAGAAAGTTACACTTTATCTCTAAAAGTGGCGAACGTTATGCTTTATCCGACAAAAGCAAAATCTATTATTATTATCTTTATAAAAAATTTTGAAACATTGTGCTTTTCGTTAAAAGCAATATGATTATTAATAAAAATGTCAAACTTTCACTTATACTTGAATATTCTTCGGTTTTAAAAGTATGGATTCAAGTGTTAGTTTGCGAGAAATCGAAAAAAACATGTTAATTAAAAAAAAATTTGCATGTTTACTATCACTATTATGAATATTGTTGTCTTGGAGTATTAATTTGAATAACTTATGATTCAATGCTAAACATTGGGTCTTAAGGAAAAATTCAAGTTAAAGGCAATCAATAATGCTAAAGAAACTCTATTATGATAAATGACATATAAATGAGTTCTTTGATACAGGAAATAATAAAAAGCTACAAAAAGTCATACCTAGAAGTAAGGAGATCCAGCCCAACATGAAAAGATATTCATCGGGAGAGGGGCTGCACAAATCATGGGCTTAGAGAATGCCTGTAGCTCCACGACATCTTTGTTGTTGGGTAGATAGCCGAGGTCACTAAAAGGCGAGGTGGCAAAATCAAGATGAAGAAAGTCAAATAAGGCGAGCTCCTCAACAGGCAAAGAAAGTAAAACATCGATGCCCCCACCTAAAGAACTAGCAACTGTACACTCCCTTTCAGGTGAAGCCTCGGGAGAATCCTTCTTGGGAGGATGGAAATCAACAATAGGTTTCGAAAGATTCCCCCTCGGGGGAGGAGGATTAACTGCCATAATAGCATCAGCATCAATATGGGTGTCACCGGTACCCTCCAAGCCGTTATGAGAAGACGTTATATGTGGGCGTGAAGATGGAACTATACTAACCACAGCAGGACCTAAGCCTACATCAGACATGGAATCATCAACATTAAGGCTGACACGATCATCATGAGGTGAGGAGGACATGACAACAATTATGTTATGTCAAGGAGGCTCACAAGTAGTGGAGGTCGCCACCTCACTTGCCGTACCCATAAGAAATCCAATGGGAACATCATCATCATCATCATCATCATTATCATTATCATCATCATTCTCGGCAATCTAAAAACAAGGATCCTCGACTTTACTCTAGAGCAAGTAACTCTCATCTCCCCGACAGCTGAGGATCCTGGGGGAGGAACTCGAGGAGGTACCCGAGACGAAGTCTGAAAGGATTGTGTCACCATAAAATCATGAAGTATAATTGTCAGCCCGCCTGAAAGCCTCTATCAAGTATGCAACGCACTTGGTATCCCTAGGAGACAGTCTGGATGGGCTACAAGAAGCCGAAACAACAACAGGAAGACTGCAGGATATATATAATCTAGAATAAGAACATAATTTGAAAAAAGAAAAGGAAGCAGTCATACTCTAGAGTATGGGTGAATTCCCCCAAACAGTAATGAATGTGCATGAAGAAAAGTACCCGCGGGAAATCAACACAGTAAGGGCGTCATGATACGTAGATCCCTACATAGCTGAATGCCTTACATGGCTAAATGCCCTACATGGTTGAATGCCCTACATGGTTGAATGCCCTACATAGCTGAATGCAGCGATATATGCCCGCGCTCTTTAGTATAGCCTTATACTCAACATTCCCGAGGATTTCGTCAGTCCAATGTTGCCATCCTTGAAGACGGCTAGATGAGTCAGACAGGAAACGAAAGGGACTGAAAGGATATTCTTGTTTCTCTATGCACATGCGGGGAATGCGACCGGAATGGGGGAAGTCGTCCCAACCTCCACAAGCCGCGACATAAAGAAACAAGCCTTCTTTATCTGGTGAAGGAAAAGTTGTGCAATCGTAAATCCGGACTTGCTCCCAAAAGGTGTCAAAAGGCCTAAAAAAGGGAGCCTTTCCCCAATCATTGACGAAAGGAGTTACCCTGGAAGTCTTCAAGTCTTCAGAACATCCGGTAGACGAGGCCTGCAAGTAAGGAAGACTCCACATAAGAGTACTAAGGATGTCAAGTTAAGCATATAAGCTTGAGTAGGCTAACCATGACAAGGGGATAATATGAGATTTTCACTTGAGAATACCTAAAAAGAAGAAGAAATGAAGTCAGAAAAGGATCAAAATCACAATTATGAAAGAAAAACAAGATTTGAAATTTTTTCAAAAAACTTCGGACAGCCAAAATGCATCCTTCGAAGCCATTTTTTGGGTTATTTTTGTATGTGTCATGGCCACTGGCCATGATTTTTGAAGTACTCGTCGATACGGTCGTTTTGATATATTATGGGCCCCGAGACTACAAACGGAACAAAAGTTATGGTCAAAACAGCGATCACGATTCCCAATGTTCAAATTTTGGTGATATCTCTCCAGGGTTCGGCCCCCCGAGGGTTTAGTCTCCTATAAAAAAAAAGTTGCTTAATAGGGTTCGGCTCCCCTAGGGTTCGGGCTCCCCTAGGGTTCGACCACCCTAGGGTTCGGCCACCCTAGGGTGCGGGAAAAAAAATGTTCAATAGGGTTCGGGCTCCCCCTAGGGTTCGACCCTCCTAGGGTTTTGGCCACCCTAGGGTGCGAAAAAATAAAAATAAAAATAAAAATTAAAAAAAAATTATTTGGCTTTATTTCCCCTATAGGGTTCGGCAACCTATAGGGTTCGGCCCCCTAGGGGGATCTCTTTTGTGTACCTTGAAAATTTTGATGCCCCACAAATTAATTTTTTGGAACGGATGCTTCTTTGTTGATAAATATTGTGTTTTGCTTTATTATCCGAGGGAACCCTACCGAGATATAATCCAAGTAACGGGGCTCGGAAGACAAAAGAAAAGCTACAATAACCTGAGAAGAAACGTAGGAGAAGCAAGTCAAAAAGAAGTTCGGCAGAAAGTACTCAAATAAACTGAAAAATTGAAAGAAAAAGAAGAAGGAAGGATGACCCTATAAGACTTGAATGAGAAGAGAACATGCCAAGACAAAAAATTGCACTATGAAAAGAAAAGCCTAAGTGACTTGGGAGATGTATATATTCAAACTGCAAGCTGCAATAGAAGAGGAAGCAATCTTTATTTTCCTCTTAAGGAAGATTTCGCAATATAAAGATAAGTTTATTTGAGCTTATTTCTAAATAAAAATATAAATTTTTGAAATTTGTTTAGATTGTGTATTTTAATGAAATTTCGAATATATATATATATATATATATATATATATATATTCAATATCTAATATTTTATTCCTAACAGTAGGACAATTTCGAAATTATTATATATATATATATTGAATGTTTGAATTTCATAAGGAAAAAGATCTTGCTTTATAAAACTCTAATAAGGAAGATTTTGTTTCCAACTAATAAACTAAGATTTGATTATTGGATTTTATTTAGTGATATATGATGATCTTCCTTGTTTTAATTCTCAGAAAATAAGGAAATAAATATTGAGCAAAATGAGGAAGCTTTCAGATGATCTACCAAAAGGTTCAAGGAAGAGCCCTTCTAGGTCTTGCCTCCTTAGGGTTTATCCCTAATGGTTTGGCCCCTAAGGGTTCCCTCTTCTAGAATTCTTGTGTTCAAGACTTGGACAAGTGGAGTCAAACAAAATCAATCAAAAGTTTGGAGTATTTTACACGAGCGTCTCTCAGGAATCGTGACTCTCGCGCAGGGGGCAAATGTGGGCCCAAGTGCATATTAGGGTTCACATGACCTAATTGAAATAAATGTACAAATTAGGGTTTACAAAAACCTAATTAAATGTACAAATTAGGGTTCATGTGACCTAATGAAATGTACAGATTAGACAAAAATAAATGTGCTAGACCCGGGGAAGTCTCCACGTGTTCCAAGGTAGAAGACTCGTGGATGCGACCCATTTTGGGAGTTAATTGAGGGATTGTATTGGTGGCTAGAAGAACAGGGCAATTTGGGCATTACTTTGATGATCAAAAGGACATTTCTGGAATTTTCCCTATAAAACATGACTAAAGGGTATTTCTGGAATTTTCCTTAAAACATGTGTGTGACATGTGACTATTTCCCAGGCAAGCTCTATAAATAGTCCCTCTATTCTAAGAAAAAGGTATCGCTCTCAAGACATTAGACTTAGACTCTTGGAAGCTCATTACACTTGGAACTCTCTCCTAACTCGAAGACCCAAGAAGGCTCTTGGAATCCCTGCTACCCTAACCCGGTTTCCGGATTCTGAGAGTTTTGCCACGTGTCATTGGAGTAATCGTCCACCTGTTCTTCTCCCATCTTCAATCAATCAATCAATCAATCAATTTCGTGCTCTTCGTGGATTTCTCTCCTCTCCAGCCAACACAAAACCCTAACCCTAGCAAGGCGTACTTTTCTTGCCCAAATGTGTAAGCGGATAAATTGATTTTACGTTATGTTGCAAAATCACTATTTTACGAGTTACTATTCTCGAGCACTATTCAAGCCCGAATATTTTTACGCCTTTTTCGACTTCTATTAATTTCATTAAAGCATGTATGCGAAGTGATAATTTTTTCAAGTGTTGGATTTATTTATTTGAGCTCAATGGTGATTTAATTGGTAGCCCAAATGTTTATTATGGGTGACCCTAATAAATGGCCCAACCCAGGATCCATTAGTTTTACCCATGACCCAACCATTTGCATGACCCATGTGATTATTTGGTAGATAAGAAACCAATATGGTTATTAAGGAAGAAGTATACGGGTAGTGGGTAGAGAGAGAGAGAGAGAGACCAAATGGGTGGGAGTAATTATATTTTTATTTGATTAAAAGAATGTTTTGTCTAGGCAATGCGGGAGAATAAGAAGACAAGGTAATGCCATGAACTAATAAGAATTGAGCAAGAGAGGGAATGTTCGACAGGTGACCATTTGATGAGGTCCATGTCTTGAGAGTCCCATAATGCCAACATTCATCTCAAAAACAATTTCAAGAAGCTTAGTGATAGAAACCCATCTCCCCCCCAAGACATTCCATCCGTTGCTTCCTTATTCCAAAGCTTAGTTTACTTGTAAGTGAGAAGAAAGCAAATTTCAGAGAAGAGGAAGAGGAAAGCTCGGTGATAGCTTGAAGAAAGAAGAGATATTCATACAACACCATCTTTATCTTCTTCATCTTCTTCATTCCTACAATTGAAAAGCTTCAATATTCTAGAGAGAGAAAGAAGTGGGTGAGAGCTAAAACTTGAAGGAAAAGTTCGGGAGTACTCAAGAAAGAAGAAAAGAGGTTCTAGCAAAGCTCTAGAAGAAGTTCTAGCATCCAAGAAGGAGAAAACCAAAAAGTAAGTCTTGAAATCTTTAACTTTCACATTTTCTCTTAAGCCTCATGTTTGGTTGGGATATTATTGTTGTGGTTATTATTTGTTGTTTATGAACGAGTAATAATGTTGTTGAGAGGTTATATAAGCCATTAATAACATTAAAGTGGAACGAAATGGAAATAAATCCGAACCCCATGCGTAAAGGATGAAGAACATGGACATTTTTGGACAAACATGGACATTTTGGACTGTTTTAGAGGACTTATAGCTTCGATTCTGTATCTGTTTGCTTTGTTTGTTGTTGTGGTATTGTAGTTCCATGGGTTATCTTCATAACCCAGTTGGAATAGAGTAAAAAGCTTTTAAAACGAATCTATGGTGAAATTTTCAGTAAACCATGTCGAGAACACAATTACTTAGTATGGATCCATTGAATCAAATTCTGGTATTAATGTGTTGCTTATTGGGAGTTATCATTTTACACTCCAAAATTAATACCTTACTAACACTCTAGTAGCACAAAACTTAGTATAATGACAAGCAAGTATCGATCCCACAGAGAAGTGAATTAATCTTTTATCTACTCTAATATTTTTATTGACGAGGGGTTTTGAATTTGATTAACTAAGCTAACAAAAATAATTACAAATTATCAATGAATAAAAAGTTTCAGTTCTTCAGTTCAGTATCTCCCTATCACAATTATGGAAAAGTCAAGTTTCACAATATTTATCCTTCAATGAGATTAATAACCCTAGATAACCGCAATCGCTAATTATCCGAAATTCTCATTACATGTAAATCCAATGTGACAATCGCCTCTAGAGACCCTAACTATCATATAACCTAGAACTACCAGTCTAGATTTAATACAACAGCAGCATGAAGAACTAGAGAATTAGGTTATTCTAAGCAACAATTACACAATGAGGAATTATTTAACTTGCCTTCTAATAATCTTAATAATACCCAAAAACTTGTCCACAATCAAGTACTATTAGTTGCTACCCATGATCAGATATAATATTGTTTGCCTAAATCTATACTAGCAAAATACGCAAGTATACGCAATCCACAAGTAATAAAGTGAAAGTAGAGTATCGTCCCACAGAGAAGAATTGATTCTATAATGACAAATTCCAAATTTAAATCAAAACAATTTTAGTAAACAAATAATTGATGAATTTTGTAATTTTGAATTTAACTAATTAATTCTAAATTAAATTATTACCTCTAGTTTGAATACAGATGTTTTAAAGACTTAAGACTATAACTTCACTTAATGCTTTATCTTGCTCAACACACTTCCCTTCGAATTATGCTAGTTGTTTCAGATTGTTAACCAGGAACTCATCACTATTTATAACCATCTCTCAATGTTTTATAAATAACTCAACTCAAATCCACAATTGATAGACTCAAGTTAATCACCCTAGATAACTAATTCACTATATTTCTATGTGAATTACAATTAAAAAGGATTTAAAGTCCAGGTTCCCTATTTTGATTACATGCGGTGAATAGGTATATTTCTATCCTAAACACAAATTATGAATTCCATCGACAGCAGAAGACACAATCACATGCTATTATGGTCAGATCTAATTCTATACTTCATCTCTCGAATTCATATAGAATATCCCAGTAATTATTGGCCAGATAATTAAGCAATTCAGCACAAACCATAATAGACAATCCAAAAATAACTAATCATAAAATTCAAAGAAGCATGCTATTCAAGACTACGCATTAAGATCCATTATAGCCTTAAAAGAAATTTAGTTTATAACTAAACTAGAATTCATCATCCACAAGTTTAATAACATCAAAAGTTTAGAGTAGAAAGAAAAGAGAAGAAACACTGTAAGCAATCCTTCAATCTCTGTCCTACTCCTCCTTGCTTTCTCCTTGCTATTAACTTGCTTCAAGTCTTCTCAAATTGCTCAAAACTAGGGTTTTCTAATAGTAGTTCCCCCAATTACCAACTAGAAAACACCTATTTATAGTATCTGATAAAACCCCTAATTAATTACAAAGTTTCAAATCCAAGTTCAAATCAAAACCAATTAAAACATCTGAAAAGTCAAATTTTCCCTCACTCGAACCGGCGCGGCCGCGCCTGGATTAAGCTTGAAAGGCGCGCGGCCGCGCTACTCTGGCAGCAAATTTTTTCTAAGACTGAAGTCAGGCGCGGCCACGCTGCACCATAGCTCATTTTGGGCGCGGCCGCGCTGCCCTGCTACTCTGCAATATCAGCAACTCAGCAATTGCAATAGCACAATCCCACCGATTCTCGCCAAACTCAATCGCAACATGCGCAACCTACAAAAACACATAAAAATGCATGAAAAGTAACTATATACCATGAAAATAAACAATAATTCGCATTCATTGGCATCCGATTCGTAGGTATAAAACCTACTCATCAAATATCGTTTGCTTAATACTATATCTTAATCTAGCATATGATATTAATCAAATTAATTCAATTGGCCAAATCAAATCAAAAGATTAAATAACACATAATCAGTTAAAACAGATTATCAGAATAAATCTCATGTAAGAAAGAATAAATAAATAAAATCTGATTAAACCATTAATTATGAAAAAGGTTCAACATTCCTTAGAACAGAAAGTAAGAGTTTAGCCTGACATACCTTCAATCTCCTCCAATTAGGGTTACAATTGTAGTTATCAAGATGTAGCAACTAATATATAACTAAAAATATATATTTATAGTCCTAAGATAATATCCTAAGTTTCCTAGAAATAAAAATCCAATTCGGAGTAGAAATCCTCAAAATTCCCAAAAAGTCAACGCTGGTTAAATCTGGTTAACATCGACCATCCTCGCCGGGGCGCCAATTATGCCTAGCTTTTTTCGTCGGGGCGAACTCTCGCGGGGGAAAAGAATTTGTTCATGCTTTTCTCGCCGAGGCGAGAAACTTCAGAGAGGTCTGGGCCGGGGCGAAGCACTAGGGTAAAAATGGACAGAGGCTTCCTCGTCGGGGCGAGAGATCCTAGGCCAAAATCCCGCCGGGGTGAGAAACTCAGATTTTCCAATTTTTCGTCTTTTTTCTCATTTTAGCTCTGATTTTTTATCTTTCTCCACTTTTGACTCTGAATCCTCCTGAAATCAATAAACAACCTAATAAGTACATATACACAATAAAACATGAAATAAACTAAATATATATGAATGAAAATAAATGAATATCATGCACTTATCAAATTTCCCCACACTTAGTCTTTACACGTCCTCGTGTAAACTAAAACAAAAGTTATATTGAAATCATTTAAATTCTATTCAACCAAACTCCCAAAGGTTCAATTCAATTACCATCCATGAACATTAACCCCAATCAACAGAAATTTGACTAATACTTTATTAATCAACTCATAACAATAACCTCATCATTCCCCACTCAACATCCCTAAATCAAATGGAAATCACATAAGCATCTCCTATGATTAACACAAATACTAAACTTAGTTCATATGAAACAACAACCGTGCACCCTGACTCAGACCCAGAACATGTTTTTTCTTTCTACCATTCATTTTTTTTTGTTCATAGTGAATACATTTTATGCTCTATTTCACCTTTCTCATTTTTTCTTAAGTGAGTGGATTTTATGCTCCATCTCACTTTTCTTCTCACCAACGAGTGCGTTTTACGCTCCATCTCGTTGCATGTGTTTATGGGTGAGTGCGTTTTACACTTCAGCTCAACCCATCACATGTTTTTCTTTTGAGACAAATTTTTTTAGTTTTTTTTTCAATTCTTTTTCAAATTTCCAAATTTTTTTCACATGGTCCGACAAACAAGATAAGCAGTTAAACAGTTCTAAATCATGAAATCAGCGCACAAAGTCAACTCCACAAATAACTCAGTCAAGTAAACATGTATCTTATACTCAAATACGCATACAATACCAACTCAATCTAAGTCAGTCAACTATGGGTCCTAACTCAGTTACCATCATTGATCAATTAATTCAGCATTAAACAAATTCTATCAATGGCATCAATTCTCATTCTAAAACCAAAAACATTTAAAAACTTGGCCAAATAGATCAAAAATTTAGGCAAAATTTAGGCAAAAGATAAATATTTCCAAACCGAACCTATTAAAGCATAAATAAAAACTAACTTAATCTACCTAAACCTCTCCCCCACACTCAAACCTTATATTGTACCCAATGTAAGATAATTATGCAAAAGACGAGAGAAATAACTAAAAAACAAATAAATAAATAAATAAATAACAAGGGATAGAAAAGTAAATCTAATGTCTTGGGTTGCCTCCCAAGTAGCGCATTTGGTTAACGTCGTTAGCCCGACACCGATTCTCCTCAATCAATCATAAATCGGATCCACTAGCTAGATCTACCATCTTCACATTCTCCAACGAAAATCCTTCACGGAATGGTTTCAACCTATGTCCATTGACCATGAATACTGTCCCTGTCTTTGGATTATGTATATCTATAGAACCATGAGAGAACACATTAGTAATAACAAATAGACCTTCCCAACGAGAACACAACTTACCTGGAAATAACTTCAACCTCGAATTGAATAGAAGAACTTGTTGTCTAACAGTGAAATTTTTCCTTAAAATCTGCTTGTCGTGGAAAGCCTTTGTCTTATTCTTGTAGAGTCTAGAACTCTCATATGCTTCATTCCTCATCTCTTCTAGTTCTTGTAGCTGGAACTTCCTATGCATCTCCGCTTCATCCAAACTCATATTACATTGTTTGATCGCCTAAAAAGCTCGGTGTTCTAACTCTATAGGTAGATGACATGGCTTCCCAAAAATCAGCCTATATGGAGACATACCAATAGGGGGTTTGTACGCGGTTCTATATGCCCACAATGCATCTTCTAACCGCAGACTCCAATCTTTTCTGTTTGGCTTGACGACTTTCTCCAATATGGATTTCATTTCACGGTTAGATACTTCAGCCTGACCATTGCTTTACGGATGATAAGATGCAGAAATCTTATGCAAAACATTGTATTTCCTGAAAAGTGTTGCTAGCATCCTTTTGCAAAAGTGAGTTCCTCTATAGCTGATGATAGCTCTAGGAGTTCCAAATCTGACAAATATGTTAATTTTGATAAAATCTGCAACAAGTTTAGAATCATCAGTCCTGGTGGCTTTAGCTTCCACCCATTTAGAAACATAGTCAACAGCCAAAAGAATGTAAATATTACCGTGAGAAATAGGAAAAGGTCCCATAAAATCAATACCCCAAACATCAAAAATCTCAACAATTAAAATGGGAATTTGTGGCATTTGATTTCGATGTGATATGTTACATGTTCGTTGACAATTCTCGTATGATTTACAAAATAGATATGAGTCCTTAAAAATTGTTGGCCAATAAAAACCACTTTCTAAAATCTTATGAGCAGTTCTTTTGGGTCCAAAATGACCTCCACAAGCATAGGAATGACAAAAGGTTAGAATAAACAATGTTTCAGTATTAGGCACACATCTACGGATTATCTGATCAGCACAAAATTTTCACAGATATGGATCATCCTAAACATAATGTCTAGCATTACTCCTAAGCTTATCCTTCTGGTTTTTAGAAAATTCATTGGGAATATATGCACTTGCTAAATAATTGACAATGTTAGCATACCAAGGCAATTCCTCCTGAATAGAAAAGAGATGCTCATCTAGAAAAGAATCATACAATGGTAGTGCCTCCTCATCTCTCACCAGTCTACTCTAGTGATCTACTACCAAGTTATTCGTTCCCTTCTTATCCTTGATTTCCAAGTCAAATTCCTGCAACAACAGAATCCATCTGATAATCCTAGGTTTAGAGTTCTTCTTGGTTAACAAATACCTGAGAGTTGTATGGTTAGAATAAACTACAACTTTAGTGCCAAGTAAATAAGATCGAAATTTATCTAAAGCAAAAACACTAGATAGAAGTTCGTTTTCTGTTGTCGAGTAGTTAATCTGAGATGCATTCAATGTTCTAGAGGCGTAGTAGATGGCATTGACAACTTTGACAACTCTTTGGCCCAAAACAGTTCTGACTGGATAATTGTTGGCATCACACATTATTTCAAAGGGAAGACTCCAATTTGACGGTTGAATCACAGGTGCGGAGATCAATAAGCTCTTCAACTTGTCAAATGCCTCCTTGCACGCTCCATAGAAATGGAATTCCACATTTTTTTGCAGCAACTTGCATAATGGCAGAGCTATTTTAGAGAAATCCTTGATAAATCTCCGATAAAAACCTGCATGCCCAAGGAAAGAACGAATCTCCTGCATAGTGGCGGGGTAAGGCAAAGCAGACACAATATCTATCTTTGCTTTATCAACTTCTAAACCTTTAGCTGACACAATATGACCAAACACTATACCCTGCTCTACTATAAAGTGACACTTTTCCCAATTAAGAACAAGGTTAGTTTCTAAATATCTATCTAGCACACGAGTTAAATTATCCAAACACAAATCCAAAGAATCACCATGTAGTGTGAAATCATCCAAAAAGACCTCGATGCAATTTTCTAAAAGATCAGAAAAAATGCTTACCATACATCGCTGGAAAGTACCTAGTGCATTGCAAAGTCCAAATGACATCCTTCGGCATGCAAACGTACCAAATGGACACATGAATGTGGTCTTTTCCTGGTCTTCGGGCGCAATCACGATCTGATTATAACCTGAAAAACCATCTAGAAAGCAATAATAAGTATGCCCCGCTAATCTTTCTATTTAATCAATAAAAGGAAGAGGAAAATGGTCTTTTCTAGTTACAGCATTTAATTTCCTGTAGTCAATACACACTCTCCATCCTGTTTGCATCCGTGCGGGCACCAACTCATTATTGTCATTCATGATGACAGTTATTCCAGACTTCTTCGGAACTACCTGTACTGGACTCACCCACTGACTGTCGGAGATGGGGTAGATTATACCTACATCAAGTAATTTAATAACCTCTTTCTTGACTACCTCCATCATGGGTGGATTTAATCTTCTCTGTGCTTCTCTCGTGGGCTTTGCTCCATCATCCAAAAGAATCCTATGCATGCACATCGCGGGGGTTATACCTTTGATATCTGGTATTGTCTAACCAAACACTGTGACATGGTCCCTTAGGACTCTTAACAATTTCTTTTCCTGCACTGTGGTTAGATTACTAGCAATAATCACACGTAAAGTTTCATTAGCATATTTCAAGTGAGCAGGTGAGGGTTTTAATTCTAAGATTGGAGCTTGCTCCACAGATGGTAACAGTTTTTTTATGAGAAACAGGCAATTGAATTGATTGAACTGCATACTTATCTGTGAATTTTGGTAGAGAGTGCAATGCAGCTCCAACTTCCTTCAATTCCTGATTCTGGTCAAATTCTTTCTCTTTATCAATGTCCAAGTTATTAGTAATGGCCCTCTCCAAGCTTTCCCTGTGTTCTTGTTCAAAAGATCCTTGAACTATAGAATCAATGATGTTAATGGCAAAAATATGATCAACATCACTAGGGTACCTCATGGCGTCATATATATTAAATTAATTTTTCTCTCCATCAAATTCCATGGTCAAGGTCCCATTATGCACATCGATCATTGTCCTCGCTGTTTTCAAGAATGGCCTCCCTAACAAGATATGCGAGAGATTCGGAGATCTATCATCTTCCATATCCACAATATAAAAATCTGCAGGAAAAATTAACTGATTCACCTGCACCAAGACATCTTCAATTACTCCTTGAGGGTAAGTGTTAGTACGATCAGCAAGTTGAATGATAACACCAGTTTGTTTCAAAGGTCCTAGATTTAAAGAAGCAAATACATATAATGGCATAACATTTATTGAAGCTCCTAAATCTAGCATGGCTTTCTTAAATATGGTATTACCTATTCTGCATGGGATTGTAAACATTTTTGGATCCTTACATTTATGGGGCATTTTTCTTTAAAGCACTGCTGACACATTCTCTCATACAGTGACTTTTTCATCATCTTTCAATTGTTTTTGTTAGTGCACAATTCTTTCAAAAACTTTGCGTACCTAGGCACTTGTTTGATGGCCTTCAAAAGAGGAATATTTACTTCTACCTTCCTGAAGGTTTCTAAAATTTCTTCTTCTTTTTCCTCCTTCTTTGAAATCTTGTGAGTTCTAGGTGGGAATAGCAATGGTGGTTTCTTAACTGAAGTAGATGGGTAACAGTCTCCTTGCGGTGTCTCAGTCTCCTCTTTAACCTTTTCCTCTTCAATTTCCGTAACTGCTTTGGATACTTCCAACTCTTTTCCACTCCTTAGTGTAATCGCACTAGCATTCTCCCTTGGATTGACAATTGTTTGGGAGGGCAACTTTCCTGAACCTTGAGAATCCAACCTCCCCACTGTAGTGGCAAGTTGACCTATCTGATTTCTCAAGTCTTGAATAGAATTTTTCGTTTCCTGCTGGAACTGCTGTGTTTGACTCATGAATGCCTTGAAAATGTCTTCTAAAGATGTTCTAGAATTTTTAGGAGCTGCCTGTCTAGGTTAATATTGCGATTGAGTTGGTTGAGATCCTTGTGGGAACCCTTGTTGTCTAACTGGATACACGCCTTGCGTTGGTGGCCTATTTCCTCCATAACTAAGGTTATGGTGATCCCTCCCATCCTGGATTGTAAGTATTTGATATGGGTCATACTTCCACTGAGGTTGTGCCTGATAGTTTCCCATCGCATTAGCTTATTGTGTGGTTTCATCTTCTTACAATGTCGGACAAGAATCAGTACTATGACCACCCATTAAACAAATCCCACAACTGCTGGTGCATTTCCTGTAGCCATTTGTCTAACCATCGCAGTCAAATCAAAAATTTGTTGTTCAAGATTGCTCGTGATCATCTCATTCATTCTTGTAGGTGCACAGTCATTCTTTGTCCTATACTGCTGAGAATTGGCAGCCATATTTGCAATTAGAGCCCTTGCAGCTTCTGTGTTTTATCTACTAGTGCTCCTCTACTTGCAGCATCGATCATACTCCGATTCATTGGTGATAATCCCTTATAAAAGTACTGAATCAGGTGTTGATTGTCTATTTTATGGGGAGGACAACTAGAACACAATTTTTTAAATCTTTCCCAATACTCACACAGTGTCTCTCTATTGAACTATCGAATGCTGCATATCTCCTTCCTGATGTTGGCAACTCTTGACGCAGGAAAATACTTCTCCAAGAACAACCTTTTCATGTCATTCCATGACTATATTGACCCTGAAGGAAGATAGTACAACCAGTCTTTTGCTAGATCCGCCAGTGAAAATGGAAACGCCCTTAGCTTGATATGATCCTCAGTTACTCCATGTGGCTTCATGGTGGAGAAAACCAAATGGAATTCCTTTAAGTGCTTGTACGGATCTTCACCTGTGAGACCACGAAAAGTAGACAAAAGATGAATTAGTCCCGATTTAAGTTCAAAAGCAGCAGTTAAAGTAGGATATTCAATGCATAAGGGTTATTGATTAAGATTAAGAGTGGCTAATTCTTTGAATGTTCTATTGTTATTTGGCACTGCCATCTCTTATTCTTCCTTCGATTTAGTGGATGATGTATTTGAAAATAATTCAAGTGCTATGTTGAGTCCCGGTGATGGAACTTCGCCTGAATCTGCAGTGATTCCTCGAGTTTGACGAGCTTCTTTCCTTAGCCTGCATACAGTTTTCTCAATTTATGGATCAAAGTTCAAATCACCGGATTGAGAGGATCGTGTCATAAACTACAATATTAAAAAAAATAAAATGAAATAAAATAAAATGAAGAATAAATAAAGATAAATAACACTTCCCCGGCAACAGCGCCAAAATTTGAGAGCTGTCATTTTACACTCCAAAATTAATACCTTACTAACACTCTACCAGCACAAAACTTAGTATAATGACAAGCAAGTATCAATCCCACAGAGAAGTGAATTAATCTTTTATCTACTCTAATATTTTTATTGATGAGGGGGTTTTGAATTTGATTAACTAAGCTAACAAAAATAATTACAAATTATCAATGAATAAAAAGCTTCAGTTTTTCAGTTCAGTATCTCTCTATCACAATTATGGAAAAGTCAAGTTTAACAATATTTATCCTTCAATGAGATTAATAACCCTAGATAACCGCAATCGCTAATTATCCGAAATTCTCCTTATGTGTAAATCCAATGTGACAATTGCCTCTAGAGACCCTAACTATCATATACCTAGAACTACCAGTCTAGATTAAATACAACAGCAGCATGAAGAACTAGAGAATTATTTAACTTGCCTTCTAATAATCTTAATAATACCCAAAAGCTTATCCACAATCAAGTACTATTAATTGCTACCCATGATCAGATATAATATCGTTTGCTTAATACTATATCTTAATCTAACAGATGATATTAATCAAATTAATTCAATTGGCCAAATCAAATCAAAAGATTAAATAACACATAATCAGTTAAAACAGATTATCAGAATAAATCTCATGTAAGAAAGAATAAATAAATAAAACCTGATTAAACCATTAATTATGAAAAAAGTTCAACATTCCTTAGAACAGAAAGTAAGAGTTTAGCCTGGCATACCTTCAATCTCCTCCAGTTAGGGTTACAATTGTAGTTGTCAAGATGTAGCTACTAATATCTAACTAAAAATATCCATTTATAGTCCTAAGATAATATCCTAAGTCTCCTAGAAATAAAAATCCAATTCGGAGTAGAAATCCTCAAAATTCCCAAAAAGACAACGCTGGTCAAATCTAGTCAACATCGATCATCCTCGTCGGGGCGCCAATTATGCCTAGCTTTTCTCACCGGGGCGAACTCCCATCGGGTCGAAGAATTTGTTCATATTTTTCTCGTTGGGGCGAGAAACGTGAGAGAGGTCTGGGCCAGGGCGATGCACTAGGGCGACAATGGGCAGAGGCTTCCTCGCCGGGGCGAGAAACTCAAAATTTTCAATTTTTCGTCTTTTTTCACGTTTTAGCTCTGATTTTTTATCTTTCTCCACTTTTGACTCTAAATCCTCCTGAAATCAATAAACAACCTAATAAGTGCATATACACAATAAAACGTACAATAAACCAAATATATAGGAATAAAAATAAATGAATATCATGCACTTATCACTTATAAAATTATGAGCTTCTGGTAGTACACTAAGATAGGAGTCCATAGGCTTTGGAACGAACGCATTCTGACTCCGGATGAAGGAGTTATAGCATTTTTGAGAAAATGTGTCAAAGCTGTCAAGAACGCAGAAAATAAGTTCGACTTGTCTTTTTGGAGCCACTATTTCGACTAGTTAGAGAACTTGAGAATTTATGATTTTTGGATATGTTGTAGTTCATGCTACAAGCTTTCCATAGCCTCAAAAACGGACAAATTACGACTTAAAATGAAGAAGTTATGATGTTTGGAAGTAGGTGCTACGAACCTGCCAAAAAGGAGGTAGTAGAGTACAAATCGTAGAGTGGTCTCGACCATCGTAGAGTGCAGATCGTAGAGTGGTCTCGACTATCGTAGAGTGCAGATCGTAGAGTGATCTCGGCCATCGTAGAGTGCCATCGTAGAGTGGACTTGGCCATCATAGAGTGGTCTCAGCCATCGTAGAGTGCAAATCGTAGAGTGGTCTCGGTCATCGTAGAGTGCCATCATAGAGTGGACTCGGCCATCGTAGAGTGCCATCGTAGAGTGGTCTCGGCCATCATAGAGTGGTCTCTGGCCATCGTAGAGTGGCATCGTAGAGTGGAAAATCGTAGAGTCTGGATAGTTTCAGCACCCTTTAGTAAAATGGGCATAACTTTCTCATACGAACTCTGATTTAGATGATCAAGACGATCCGAAAAGCTAAGGAGTAGACCTACAACTTTCACTATTAAGAATTAAGATTTGTTGCCTAGTTCAAATTCAAAATTGGGTAGTTTGGTGACGTTGTGCATATGGAGGGTGTCGGACATTGTGCGTATGCAACGTGTAATGCTTCCGACAATGAAAGATGTCGTTCTAAGTTATATAAGACGAACTTTATGATTTATAATGATGCTTAACATTAATAAATGATGAGTTAGAAGTTACGCAAGCGATATTAAGCGTTGATTATGTGACTAATTGTAGTATATATGTGCACTTAAATGTGTAGGATATTTGAAGGAATTGTCTTATAATTCTGTAGCAGACGCCCGAGGCAAGTTTCCTAACCCGTACAACTTTTATATATTGTGCGAGTTTATTATGAATATGCAAGTTCCCTAACTTCATTATTTATATTTACTGAATGCAAGTTTCCTAACTTAACTTAATTTATATTTGAGCAAGTTCTTAAACCGTACAACTCTTGTATATTGTGCGAAGTTTCCGGTGTTATATAAATTCTAAGCTTTCACAATTTATTTATTGTGCAAGTATTCTTACTTTCATTCAAGATATTCAATTATGCTATAATTCATGTTATTGAAGCTTTAAAGTTCTATATTCTATGAACTGTTGAGATGGTTGTCTAAGCCAATTGTTTCGACTAGACTTATATTGAATTGATTTGTTGATTTAAGAATAATTCATTAAGATATTGTTGATATCTATTGTAGCTATCCAATCATATTGTTTTGACTTAGATTTCTGAATGTAAAGCTGAGAAGAACAACCCTATTATTGGGGAAATATTTCTGGTCGGTAATACTGATTGACCCCATATGGGTGATAATTAGATATATAGATATTGTACAACATAGGATATGATTGGCTGATCCCCTAAAATGCCAGAGGAAAAATGTTCGGTTTATAGTTATAAAACTATTAAACCCTTTGATGAAAGAAGAAAGTTCTAGGTCATTTGACCACTCAGTATGTTGCTCAAAAATGTTAATGATGTAAAGGAATACATTATCATTGTTCCTATTTGTTCAAAATGTGTTCTCAACTATTGTTCAGTTGTAGAACTGGAAGCATGATTTCAGATGTTGCTGTTATTTAAATGTTATATTTGCTGAGCACTCAAATGCTCATTTTTGCCTTAAATTACATACGTTCAGCTAAGGCAGAGCAGGCAGAGAGTTCCCGTAAGGATAAAGGCAAGGAGAAAATTACCGAGTAAAGGATATTATATCATATTTGCTTTTGTAATAGTTTATGCTATGAATGTGTGATCATTCTGGATTGTATTAATTATCCTAAGATGTTATGTATTTATGTCAAGGTCTTAGAACTTGGGATATGTTGAGTAAGATGTTGTGTAATATTTAGTAATTACATTTCTGTCCTTATGTTGATGGTGAATGGGTAGAATATACGATGCATGTGTAGTACCGTGAGCACTAAATCTATGGGTAAAGAGACCCCGAATTTAGGGGCGTCACAGGTAGGTATCTGAGTTGATAGGTTATAAACCTTAGGTGGGGAAACCCTAGGCTATAACCTTATAAGAAGATAGAGAATTTAGTAGTCGGAGAAACTCGGATAGAGTTCTAAGGAATAAATTAAAATGAAGAAGTTATGATGTTTGGAAGTAGGTGCTACGAACCTGCCAAAAAGGAGGTAGTAGAGTACAAATCGTAGAGTGGTCTCGACCATCGTAGAGTGGTCTCGACCATCGTAGAGGCAGATCATAGAGTGGTCTCGGCCATCATAGAGTGCCATTGTAGAGTGGACTTGGCCATCATAGAGTGGCATCGTAGAGTGTCATCGTAGAGTGGTCTCAGCCACCGTAGAGTACAGATCGTAGGGTGGTCTCGGCCATCATAGAGTACCATTGTAGAGTAAACTCGGCCATCGTAGAGTGGCATCGTAGAGTGAAAAATCGTAGAGTTTGGACAGTTTCAGTACCCTTTAGTAAAATGGGCATAACTTTCTCATACGAACTCCGATTTGGATGATTCAAGATGATCCGGAAAGTTAAGTAGTAGACCTACAAGTTCCACTATTAAGAATTAAGATTTTTTGCCTATCTAAAATTCGAAATTGGGAAGTTTGGTGACGTTGTGCATATGGAGGGTGTCGGACATGCGCGTATGTAACGTGTAATGCTTCCGATAATGAAAGATGTCGTTCAAAGTTATATAAGATGAACTTTATGATTTATAATGATTCTTAACATTAATAAATGACGAGTTAGAAGTTACGCAAGAGATATTAAGCGTTGATTATGTGACTAATTGTAGTATATATGTGCACTTAAATGTGTAGGATATTTGAAGGAAGTGTCTTATAATTCTGTAGCAGACGCTCGAGGCAAGTTTCCTAACCCGTACAACTTTTATATATTGTGCGAGTTTATTATGAATATGCAAGTTCCCTAACTTCATTATTTATATTTTACTGAATGCAAGTTTCCTAACTTAACTTAATTTATATTTGAGCAAGTTCTTAAACCGTAACAACTCTTGTATATTGTGCGAAGTTTCCGGTGTTATATAAATTCTAAGCTTTCACAATTTATTTATTGTGCAAGTATTCTTACTTTCATTCAAGATATTCAATTATGCTATAATGCATGTTATTGAAGCTTTAAAGTTCTATATTCTATGAACTGTTGAGATGGTTGTCTAAGCCAATTGTTTCGACTAGACTTATATTGAATTGATTTGTTGATTTAAGAATAATTCATTAAGATATTGTTGATATCTATTGTAGCTATCCAATCATATTGTTTTGACTTAGATTTCTGAATGTAAAGCTGAGAAGAACAACCCTATTATTGGGGAAATATTTCTGGTCGGTAATACTGATTGACCCCATATGGGTGATAATTAGATATATAGATATTGTACAACATAGGATATGATTGGCTGATCCCCTAAAATGCCAGAGGAAAAATGTTCGGTTTATAGTTATAAAACTATTAAACCCTTTGATGAAAGAAGAAAGTTCTAGGTCATTTGACCACTCAGTATGTTGCTCAAAAATGTTAATGATGTAAAGGAATACATTATCATTGTTCCTATTTGTTCAAAATGTGTTCTCAACTATTGTTCAGTTGTAGAACTGGAAGCATGATTTTAGATGTTGCTGTTATTTAAATGTTATATTTGCTGAGCAATCGAGTGCTCATTTTTGCCTTAAATTACATACGTTCAGCTAAGGCAGAGCAGGCAGAGAGTTCCCGTAAGGATAAAGGCAAGGAGAAAATTATCGAGTAAAGGATATTATATCATATTTGCTTTTGTAATAGTTTATGCTATGAATGTGTGATCATTCTGGATTGTATTAATTATCCTAAGATGTTATGTATTTATGTCAAGGTCTTAGAACTTGGGATATGTTGAGTAAGATGTTGTGTAATATTTAGTAATTATATTTCTGTCCTTATGTTGATGGTGAATGGGTAGAATATACGATGCATGTGTAGTACCGTGAGCACTAAATCTATAGGTAAAGAGACCCCGAATTTAGGGGCGTCACAGGTAGGTATCTGAGTTGATAGGTTATAAACCTTAGGTGAGGAAACCCTAGGCTATAACCTTATAAGAAGATAGAGAATTTAGTAGTCGGAGAAACTCGGATAGAGTTCTAAGGAATAAATTAAGAAAATTCATGACAAATAATAAAACAACTTATGTGCTTACTTGTTGTTAATAGACTTATGTTCCGCAGGTAGTAATTTAAAATTTGTATTTGGTTATGGCAGGATGTCGGAGATAGGAGGACCCAGTCACGTAGGTGCTAAGAAAGAGCCGTGAGATATTCATGTAGTATGGGAGCAGTTGGCACCGATAGAGCCAGCTCCAGCAGTCACCGTAGTAGGCCAAGAATTTGAGCCTGAATCGGATCCCGAAGAAGATCCTGAGGAAGATGCCGAGGAAATAGGAGAGGAGAATGAGATAGAAGGAGATTTGTTTAGCTTAGTGTATAATAGTAACATGGAGTTACAAGACAAAGTTCTAGAGTTAGAAGGGCAAGCTGATGAACGCCAAGCCAAAATTGACCAGTAGGAGGTAACAATTCAAGATCTTAACGTCCGAGTAGCAGAGCTCAAGTAGAGACTGGCTCAGACAGAATAGAGAGCAACACAGTTGCAAGTCGAGAAGGTAATTGCTAATGATCAGCTGCGGGAAGGGTCAGCTGGGCGAGCGAGGATGACGAACGCGTGGGTTAGAGCCGCTCGACGCGTAGATTGTGTTGAAGGAGAAGTTCGGTCTAAGAAAGCAAAGATTGATAAGATGGAGTATGCTTTCCGTACTGCATTCGGAAGAGCACAAGATCGAATGTATTATTATCCAACATCCGCCCGATTACCCTTGGTTTGTCATAGATAAGAGGAGGATGATTCACACCATGGATCAAGAGTATGATGACGTCGTTGAGTGTGGAATGCTTCCTTAGATTGTTAGTAGACAGATGTTAGGATATATATATGTTTATATATCTATGTGTGTATGTGTTTGTATTGTAAATCCCAGATTTTGATGTAAATAGTGGGATATGATGATGATGATGATGTAATCACGAAATTTTGCTTTGCTAAATGGGAGGGAAGATGTAATTGGCATATATGCTATATGTACGATGTACTAAATGAAGTTTATGTATATATACCTATGTTTGTTAAACATGTTATGTATTATATATAAGTGATTAAGATAGTTCTTGAATATATTAGATAAGTGGATAATGAACTGATAATGCGAATGTTTAATAGTAAGATGCCGCTAAGAAGAAGACAACCGACTCAGCCTACGCCTGAGGAATCTGTCGAAGGAACTGGGGAAGTAGACGCTAACCCCATGCAGCAATTTGTGAACCTGCTTGTGGGAGCTCTTATGAATCAGTCCACGACGCATGCCATGACTTTTAGGGATTTTAAAGCCGTAGGACCTCCTGAGTTTCGAGGGACTACCAATCCGATCGAAGCCCAAACATGGATTATGGAGATGGAAAATGTATTCGAAGTAGCGCGAGTAGTGGAGGAGGGCAAGGAGTTATTACATGGGAGGAGTTTAAAAAAATATTTTTCGAGACATACTTTCCACCTAGTACACAAAACTAGATGGAGGTACAGTTCTCGGAGCTTAAGCAAGGAACGATGTCAGTGTCAGAATATGCTTCAAAATTTAATTAGTTGGCGCGATTTGCACCGTACCAAGTGAATACCGATAAAAGGAAGGCACGACGATTTGAACAAGGACTGAAGCCTTGGCTTTACAGTCGAGTTTCGATGTTCCAGTTGAACTCCTTTGCAACAGTACTAGAAAAAGCGATCATAGCTGAAGGCGGAAGTGAAGCATTGACTCGGTTCAACTAAGAAAAGAAGAATAAGAAGATAGAAGGAGGAAACAAGGTTAAGGGAAGCAGTGGCAATGGTGGAGGACACAAGAGAAAGTGGAATACCCTTGGGAATTCTGGAAATTCTGGGAATAAGCAAGGATACCCGAAGAAGCGGGTAGAGCAGCGTAAAAAGTATGGAAAGAATCATACGGGAGTATGCCTAAAAGGAAAAACAGTATGCTATAGCTGTGGACAGGAGGGACATATCTCTCCTAACTGTCCTAACCTGAAGAAAGGAGCATGCTTTAATTGCGGAGCGCCAGATCACATGGCAAGGAATTGCCCTAAGAAGGGTACAGGTGAAGGGAGTAGAAACAGAGGACCTAATATTAGTGGCAAGTTATCCATCACGGTACCAGTTCAACCAACTCGACTAACAGCCAGAACCTTCAACATGACAGTGTAGGATGCTGTGAAATCAAAAGACGTGGTGTCAGGTATCATTCCGATCAACGATATAAATGCCTATGTATTGTTTGATTTGGGTGCTACTTGCTCATTTATATCTGATGATTTTGCTAAGAAGTTGAATTTGTTTCATGAAACGTTAGAATATCCCCTAAATATAGAGGTTGCGAATAAGGAAGTAATTCCTGTCGAGCTTATATGTAAGAATTGTCGTGTAAGTATCGGGGGACATGAAATGTTTGTGGATTTGATTCCATTTTGCCTTGGAGAATTCGATGTCATTTTGGGAATGGATTAGTTATTTAACCATGGGGCAATAATCGATTGTCAGAGGAAATGTATAAATCTTATGACTCCAAAGAAGTCGAAGGTAGTATTTTTCGGTAGAAAGTCACCAAGACAATCGAGATGTCTGACGATATTGCAGGCCAAGAGATTGTTAAGAAAGGGATGTACGGGATATTTAGCGTACATAATAGATACTCAAAGGGAGGAAGTTAGGATAGATGATATACCAGTAGTTAATGAGTTTACGGACGTATTCCCAAACGAACTGCCAGGACTTCTGCCAGATAGAGAAATCGAGTTTGTTATCGATTTAGCACCAGGGAAAGCTCCAATATCGAAAGCCCCATACCGAATGGCTCCAGTTGAAATGAAGGAACTAATGGTTCAATTACAAGAATTATTGGATAAGAAGTATATTCAACCTAGTGTCTCGCCATGGGGAGCACCAATGTTGTTTGTTAAGAAGAAGGATGAATCATTATAACTTTGTATCGACTGCAGGGAGTTAAATAAGGTCACTATTAATAACAAGTATCCATTACCAAGGATTGACGATCTATTTGATCAATTAAAAGGAGCGAAGTATTTCTCAAAGATCGATTTGAGAAGTGGATATCATCAGTTACGTGTCAGAAATGAGGATGTGCTGAAGACGGCGTTCAGAACTCGTTATGGTCATTACGAATTTTTGGTGATGTCGTTTGGATTAACAAATGCACCAGCAGCGTTCATGGATTTAATGAATAGAGTGTTTAAACCGCAACTTGACAAATTTGTGGTGGTGTTTATTGATGATATTTTGGTTTTTTCCAAAACCCAAGAAGATCATACAGAACATTTGAGAATAGTATTGGAATCGCTGAGAAGAGAAAAGTTGTACGCGAAATTGTCAAAATGTGAATTTTGGTTGGAGCGTGTGCACTTTTTAGGTCATGTAATTGATGAAGATGGAATTTCTGTTGACCTTGCAAAAGTGAAAGCGGTGATAAATTGGGAACAACCGAAGACGCCAATGGAAGTGAGAAGTTTCTTAGGATTAGCAGGTTATTGTCGATGATTTATTCAGGATTTCTCTAGGATAGCAACTCTGTTAACCTATCAGATGAGAAAGACAGTGAAATTTGTATAGACGGAGAAGTGTGAAGAAAGTTGTCGGGAACTAAAGAAATGGTTAAGTGAAGCACCTATATTATCGCTACCGGAGGATACGGGAAGTTTTGTGGTATATAGCTATGCATCTCTCAAGGAACTAAGTTGTGTGCTTATGCAACATGGCAAGGTCGTTGCGTATGCGTCGAGGCAGTTGAAGGATTATGAGAAAGGATACCCAACTCACGATTTGGAGTTGGTAACGGTAGTGTTTGCTCTAAAGATATGGAGGCATTACTTGTACAGAGAGAAATGTGAGATATATACGGACCATAATAGTCTGAAATACATCTTCACACAAAAGGAGTTGAATATGCAGCATCATTTTGAATCGCCCTAATCCGAGTTCCTATGGGAAATTTATGGTCATTTTACTAAGAGGTGTCATCCTAAAAATTTCAGAATCAGGCAGTCGGCGAGGCCTTCGTGAGAATCACGGAGGCTGCGCCAACAGGCTCAGCAAGGCCTCCGTGAGAATCACGGAGGCTGCGCCAGTGACCAGCGAGCTCAGCAAGGCCTCCGTGAAATCACGGAGGCTGCGCCGGTACTCAGGTGCTACATATTGCTTCCTACGCACGATTTGACCCTTCTTCACTCCAACCTTCATAACTTCTTCTATACACGTTCAAATTGGTTCGTTCTTGAACTCTACAGACTCCTAAGACATAGAGCTACAACATATCAAAAATTTAGAGCTACTAATTAAAATTAACATGGCCAAATCTTAGGCCAAATTACTAAGTTCATACTCTGCTTTGAATGTTCTAAGTGTTCTTCACTAAAATCATCACCAAATCTTTGTTTTAATCCCTTTTTACTCCATTCTAACTGGGTTAAACCCATAACCCATGGAAGTACAACATCATAATAACAAAAAAAATTAAATAAACACAAAATCATAGCTACAAAGTCCTCTAAATCGTCTAATAGTCCACGTTCATGTCCAAAGTCCATTGTTCTTCATGTTCTTCATCCTTTAAGCATAGGTACGGATTATTCTTGTGTTTTTGGTTCCACTTTAATTTTATTAATGGCTTATAAGGTCTCGTAACGACATTTACAAACAATCATAACAAATAACAACATCAAGAATCGCAGCAAAGATCATCCGTGAGCTAAAAAGCTCCAAAAACCAAAAGTTTGGAAAAAATCTTTGACAACCTCAAATGAAATGATTTTTAATGAGATGTTTACCTCTGCAAATTTGTTATGAAAGATAGAGGAGCTAGCTAGGGTTCTTTAGAGTTGATAGAAGCTCTTCTTCTTCTCCTTCTTCTTTGTTCTTCTGTCTTCCTACAGATTTCTCTCTCTCTCTCTTCTATTTTCTGTAGATGAAATGGGAGAGAAGGAATGGAAGAAGAGGATAGCTGAATGGGATGGGAGATTGGAGGGGCTTCGGGAGCAATGAAATTAAATGGGGAAGGAGAATGTTTGCTATATTTGGAACTCAATGCAATTTGTCTCCCAAAAATGAGGCTTGCCCGACCACTCCCTCCATACTCTCATTTGATTGGCCCAAAATGGTTTGGTTGTTTCCCACTTGGTGTGACAAGCCAAAATAAATACCCAAATACACAAAAATATATTCGAATACTCCTATTTTTGTACCCAATTTGGTAAATAACTCTACCCAAAGTTAAAATGGGTACTCCCATAAATTATTGGGACGCATAAAAATAATTATTCCGGGATTTGTCTAAATATTCGAAACACCCATATAATACATTTCGGATACGGATAAAATCATGTATCAGCTCAAATAAAATTTCCGACGTTTGAAAAAATTATCACTTCGCTCATACGTATTAATGAAATTTATTAAAATCAAAAAAGACACAAAAATATTATGGCGTGAATAGTGCCTCGGGAAACGTGCCCCGTGAATAGTGATTTAGCGACGCTACGCGAAATCAATTATTCACTTAAACAAAACTATAACACGTAAAATTTTATGCATTCACATAATCCAGGTTCTCACACAACCTTTAAACATGCAACACAAAATAATATTAATAAAATATAGTATATTCATTAATATTTAAAAAATCGAATTACAAGACAAATCCAAAATTCCCGGTCGTTACACACGCTGGAGTACTATTCATACCGGAGTACTAGTTACACCAGAATACTATTCACGATTATTCCATGTATTAATTTGTGGGAATAACCTGACTATGTGGACTACCGCATGTCTGGTGAATAACCATTCGTATTCATTCCTTATTAATTTGTGGGAATAACCTGACTACGCGGAGTACCGCATGCCTGGTGAATAACCCTTCGTATTCATTACTTATTAATCTTTTGTGGAAATAATCTGTCCCTATAAATAGGAAGGGTTATCTTAAGAAAACTTCACACCTTCCTTGCTTATACTTCCTCTCTCTCTCTAAATTTCTTAAGTTCTCTAAGTGTGCTAGGCTATTTTGAGTATTCTAAGAATACAAGTATTGTCCAAGTTAGTAAGCTTCATAGAAAGCAACATCCAGTCACTTGTTAACTAAGGTAGGGGATATCATTTATTTCATACTCGTATATAATGTCATTTGCTTTCATATCCACAAGTGATATTATTTTATGTCATACTCATAAAGGGTTATCATTTGTCAATACTCGTATGTAATATCATTCCACTTGAATATTCTGTTTACACGGACTTTCGTATTAAATTTAATCCATTTATTGCGGAGTACTATTCACGCCGGAGTACTATTCATACCGGAGTACTATTCACACTAGAATACTATTCACGATTGTTCCATGTATTAATTTGTGAGAATAACCTGACTACGCGGACTACCGCATGTCTGGTGAATAACCATTCGTATTCATTCCTTATTAATTTGTGGGAATAACCTGACTACGCGAACTACCGCATGTCTGGTGAATAACCATTCGTATTCATTCCTTATTAATTTATGGGAATAACCTGTCCGTGCGGATTGACGCATGCCTGGTGAATAACCCTTCGTATTCATTCTTTATTAAGTTATGGAAATAATCTGTCTACGCGGATTACCGTATGACGGGTGAAAATCCATTTACAGTTACGTATATTCTCTTATACTCATATATGATATTATTTCTTTTATACTCTTCAAGGGATATCATTTTCTTTCATATTTCTCTATTTATGATAAGAAATTATTGTTTGTTTGTAAAACCTCATTTTTTTATGGTGAAAATCCCTGAAATTAGTTGAATATCCTTAATAGTTTGTGCTTCATCTAATATCTTTTCACATGAATCTTTCTATTTTGTTTTATACGTTATAGTTGAATCGTGAACTTTATTCTTGAATATCATTCTTGAATTTGACTCCACAAATTGGTCATCATGTTGGCAATTTGGTCAATGTTCGGCACTGGATAAATTAAATTATAAATCTTTAATATTTATTCTTATCCTTAATCTCACTGTATTTATTTTATATCATTGTCATCATCCTCATACTTAAATTGTGGTGATAGTTCTCTTTGGCCCGTAGTGCAAAGATGAACTGGCGTGATATGATTTCGACCAAACTGTATATTGGTATAATCATGAATTTTGATGTTACAAACAAAGGCGTATGGTGAAAGTTCTCTTTGGCCCGTAGTGCAAAGATGAACTGGTGTTTGGCATGATCATGACCGGTGATGTTACAATTAAATATCTTTGGCACGTAGTGCAAAGAGAGGCTATTGAATATAAACTGTTGATTTGGATGTTCATAAATAGGAACTGTTGATTGGTGTTACAGGGATGAAATATTGGTGGTGAACCTTTAACTTATAGAAAATGGTAGATATTATAATCTACTTGATTCTTATATTGGATTGTTCGTTCCGCTGCAGTTGTTGTTGTTGAACAATTATAATATCTTTAAATCTCTGATTTATTATTGTTGAAGGCTAACGATAATTTTATTCTTTATTATCTTAGTCATGATATTTCTTACTGGGCTATTTGTGCTCACCCTTTTCCTTTTTGTTCTATTGTTCTCCTCAAGAAATGAGAGTGTAGCGGGGACTAGTCGGGGAATGGAGTGATGGTCCGAAACACTAGAAGTATCTCAATACAATATTATGAGTGTGACAATAAGTGTATTGAGAATTTAAGTTGTATTTGTATTGTGTTGTCGTATTTTGCACGCCACTTATTAGTTGTAAATGGGGAAATTCGTATTTGTATTTGTATGTTGTAGAATGTTATTGGCGACTCAAAATAGGTTGTGTGGACCTATTTTGGGGGCGTCACAACATTAGTATATATCTACAACATTAATGATCATATTATAAAATGGTTATATGTAATAGCTAGATAACTTATGTGCTGTCCGGAGGAGGTCTAATCTGTATAAGAATTCGGTCATCCAAATTACTCGGGGCCTTCGGGACATGATTAGGCCCCCGACCCAAGCCGCGCTTTTTTAGCGAGGCTTCAGAAGACATCTATAATTATAAAATTAGCAGATGTTAGTAGGAATAATATGATATTACATATACTTTTTGGTGTATTTTGGTCAAGTTACCAAATCATGCTCTGAGCTCTACAGTTTGGTATCGGATTCTGTCGAAGCTTCTCTCACAAAGAAATACATGAACCTTGAGAAAGACTAGGCTTTTGAGGTATCCTCCCATCAGCATTTTCGATTCTGATAGAGAGAGATAGGGAGAGTTTTGCATGCAAAAGAAAGAAAAACAAGAAGATGCTACAAGGCCCAATAAATGTACTAATCTCAATACTAATTAGTTCATTAGTATATTTTATTTTACTTTATTTTATTTTATGTTGAATTATTTTATTTTATTTTATTTAGTATTGATAAACTAAGTAAATATTACTTAGTTCATTATATTATTTCTTTTATGTTATTTGTTTTATTTTATTTTATTTTTATTATTTTATTTAATATTGAGAAAATAAGTAAATTCTAATTAGTTCATTATTTTATTTCATTTTATTTTATTGTACTTTATTTTATTTTATTTTAATGTAAAGGTATATTTTATTTTTATAATTTTATATAGTATTGAGAAACTAAATAAATTCTAATCCCATCATTATTTTATTTTATTTTATTTAGTATTCAAAAACTAAGTAAATACTATTTAGTTCATAATATTTATTTTATTTTATTTTATTGTACTTTATTTTATTTTATTGTAATTTAAAGGTATATTTTATTTATATTATTTTATTTAGTATTGAGAAACTAAATAAATTCTAATTAATTCATTATTTTATTTCATTTTATTTGTTTTATTTCATTTTTATTTTTATTATTTATATTATTTTATTTAGTATTGAGAAAACTAAGTAAATATTATTTAGTTCATTATAGTATTTTATTTTATTGTACTATATTAATTTAATTTTTATTTTTAGTATTGAGAAACTAAGTAAATACTACTTAGTTTATTTAGTATTGAGAAACTAAGTAAATAGTACCTAGTTTAGTTTTGAAAATTTAATTTCTAAGACATATCTTTCAAGAAAATGAAAACATGAATAGGTGAGGTTACTTATAATATTGATAAGTGTTATTGAACACTACGTTATTCGTTAACACTCGACTTAATTACTTAAATGGGCTATAAAGCTTGAACAAGCTTGATTCGTTAACACTCAACGTGATTACCTAAACGGGTTAAAGAGCTTGTTCAAGCATGACTCATTAATCCTGTATTTGCGATTTTCTTAATACTAAATTCCTAGTACATTAATTGGGATAAAGAATAGTGCAACTACGTCAACAAATAAGAACTGCATCAACCAATGCCGGAAATCATAGATAAGCACAAATAAGTCTGAAATAAAATACTACAGAATATGCTCAAGTAGTCATTGATGATATGTCTAGATAACAAAATGATAAAATCAACATGAATAAATAGCAAATAATTAAAAATATGAATGTAATATGTAATATGGATTTTTTTATGGCGAATTCTAGGAGGTAACAACAAATTAAATCCACTCCCAAGGTCAGTAAACTATGAGAATACCATATTGAAAAGCAATAATTTATCACTACCGGCAGTCTCACAATAGGAGCTTGATATATGACCCTAAAGGAACACGTCTCATCATATATCACTGATTGTCAGTAGTTATCTTTAACCTCCACATCAATAATAAAAGAAAATGAACCACAACATATAAGTAATTCCCTTGGTTATTATTTTGCTATGAATGTGAACATCTTCGAATCTACAGATTGACAAAAAATAAAAAAAATAAATAAAAACAATATTACATTTCGGATTTTAGAAAGTATTAAAACCAAAATTCCAATTACCTTCATGTGAACATCTTCGAATCAATAGATTGACAAAAAAAAATTCAATTAAATAAATGCTTACTGTAAATTAGGCAATTTGGGCTTAGTTGGCAGCGGCTTCGGAGGCAGCGGTGGCAACCCCCTCCCTTCCCTCTGCTCCCTCTTCTTTCTCTCCCTCTTCTTTTTCTTTCTTTCCTCCGTCTCCCGATCTACTCGAATCTGATTAGATTAAAGATAATCAGCGACCGCTTTCTGCGACCGCAGGCGGTCACTATTTTTAAATGATGTGGATGTATTAGCGACCGTGATGCGGTCGCTGAAAGTAATTTGTCACAAGTAGCCTTCCCGCCAATATTTTTGCCAAATTTATGGCGGTAAAATTTAGATCAGCGACCGATTAGCGACGTCATGCGGTCGCTAATATTAAATACCAACTAGATTTATAGTCGGTCGCTAATATCGATCGCTATTAATCACACTAGCGACCGGATGATGCGGTCGCTGATAGAGTTGGTCGCTGTTGGGCCATTTTCTTGTAGTGTTCTCACTTGGTAAATGGTAACTATCTAAGCCAATCGTCAATTATGGTGCTGGACACTCTCTTAGCCTCCTTCACAAGTTGAACATAATGGAATCAAATTGTATAGTAATGATGGGATAAGTACAGCATGAGCCGGCGACAAGGAACTTGAAAGGTAAGTTATATTATCTTAAATTTATGGTTTATAATATGTACCACATTCGGAATTGATCTAATTTTAAGCAATGAACGAAAATCATGTATATTTGTACATTCTATGACACTACTACTTTTACACTCCCCAAATTCTTTTTCTTTCTTTTTTTGTTTTTTTGTTAGTCCAATTTGAACTTAAATTGGCTGTTTAGAATGATGTTTATTACACGTTAGGTGAAATGCCCCAAAAAGATATACATTGTCATCTCGATTCACAATTTCATCAAAGCAAGGTTTGTTCCCTTTCTTAAAAAAATTCTCCTCTTTAACCCACTTATGATTATTAGAGTAATACATTTTTAGTTTTCTAAAATTGCTTCTTTTTTGGTTCCTTTCAAGATTGTAATAATAATTATAAAGATTTGAAAATATGTAAAAGAGAACACTAAGTAAAGAAAATGTAAAAGAGAACATTGAGTAAAGAAACAAGTTAACTTGTAAAATTACTTAATTCTTAACATTCTTCTATTTTTGAAACATTATAGAATTATTATTTTATTAAAATTTAGCTTGATATATAGCTCAATGTTTTTGTTACCAATATGTAGTCGCTTCTCTTACAATGTGAATAGTATGTGATTTAATAACTTGAAAAGGAGTTCTTAATTTTTTGATGGGAGGAATAAATAATATACATATATATATATATATATATATATATATATATATATATATATATAATTGATGATAATAATAATAATAATAATAACAACAACAACTCATGATTTTTTGTGTTTTTTTCTTTTCTCTTTTTGATATTGCTTATGCATCTTTAATTAAAATTGGGTGATGAACACAACTTTGAATTGAATGGTGTTGGATTCTTATACACATTAGTTACAATTAGGGATGTCAATTTTATAATTGTTAATTTGTCATGTATAAAGATAAGAGACGGGTATGAAAATGTCAAGTGGGTTGCTAATGTTTTTTTTTTTTGTTTTTTTTTTGGTTTTTTTTTTTTCGGGGACTACTATTGGTTTTTTTTTTTATATATATAATTTTATCTTTTTCATTCTCGGTACTTACTTTTTCTCTTTGTTTGAAATAATTTTATATGCACAAACTATATACAAAAAACTATATATAAATAGTAGGAGACTCATATAATGCACACATCAAAAAGTTATGTACAAATGGTGGGATTCATGTAAAGCATAACTAACTTATATTTTTTATTTAAGGCTAAACACGCAACAAAAATACATATTTAACATTTACAAAATTTACATATAAGACTAGTGGAACAGATGAAGTATCAATTAACTTAAGTTTCACCGTATAATGTGAATTTTTTATATTGTGTTTAAGTTTGAATTATTTGTTCTATAAAATTATATATGATGATTAATCTCATGGGAAGTTTAGCATTTTAATAAAAACACCATGATCTTTGTTAGGCAATTTTTTATTATTTCTCTTATATTTCCCATAATTTTTTAAATTAAAGTCATGTTCTTATAGATTACAGGATTAAACAAATTTGGTAATAGTGGATGTAGAAAAAAAAAATACTAATATTTATACAAAAAATATAATAATTTTTTAATAACAAAATAGAAGTTTGTAACCTGTAGCACATGCAATTTTTGAAATAAGAATCTGAATCAATTCCGGTAACAAAATTTACATTTATCTAGCCCAAATTTTATATAATTTTTTGTTTGGGGCCTTTAATCCGTGCAAGGCACGGATTTGATGAGCACCGTAAAACTATTATAATTTCAACTTTATGTCATGTTCAATATGTAATTATTTATTATCTAAATAAGATAAATTTTATTATGTGTGCATATTTAATACTCATGATATAATTATATCTAACAGTGTTCTGTGTAATAATTTTTTATGAAGAAAATTTATTGCTATCAATCGAATCACTTTTTCGAGAAATACAAGACATCTAAGTCATATAAGAAAAAGAAAAAAAAATGTGAACGGAGATTGGATTGATGATAAAATCGATTCTTGGGTCGTAAACAGTGAT
Source organism: Aralia elata (assembly GCA_034770075.1). Lineage (NCBI taxonomy): Eukaryota > Viridiplantae > Streptophyta > Magnoliopsida > Apiales > Araliaceae > Aralia > Aralia elata. The sequence continues at coordinate 62,455,455 of CM068387.1, forward strand.
TTGATTGATAATAAAAAAAGAGAATTATTGGTTCAGTTATCCACCTTAACGATAGAAAAAATTGATCAAATTATATTGATTCTAACTCATAGTGATCATTTATCAAAGAATGACTGGTCCTAAAAGGCTTACCAAGTCAACAATTTTTCTTATTTTGTCTCTATATATATTAGTACTAGCTCTTTACTCGTGCAAGACACGAATTTGGTGAATACCATAAAATTAATATAATTTCAATTTTATATCATATTTAATAAGTAATCGTTTATTATTTAAGTGTGCTAAATAGATGTATTAATTTTTATTTTATTATCTATGCTTATTTAATACTTATAATATATACGAATCGTAACCAATAATATTCTACGTAATATTTTTTGTTGGAGGAAATCTATTGCTTCTTTATATATTAGAATTCTTAAAATAACAATATTACGTTGATTTGACGTGGGAGTTTGTAACATTGTTGTATTAGGGGTATGTTGGTCATTCAAATTTAAATTTATTCTCATTTATGTTATTTAAGAACCCGTTTAGGGGAGGTTTTTGAGTTTTAAATTAAAAATAAAAATATTTTGGTATTTAACAACTCTTTAAAAAGCACTTTTTACATAGTAGAAATTTGAATTCAACATTTTTAGTTGGCTCTAAAAACACTTTTGACAAAAGTAAATAGTGCATAGTTATCATTAAATTGTTGGAAAAAAAATCTCATACCATATAGTTATCTTAAACTAGCATCTATAACCCGTGCATTGCACGAGAGTTCTTATTTTTAGAATTATGATATTATTAATATTTTATTATATTTTCTTATAAATATTTTATTGATTTATATATTTATAAAATTGAAACTATATTATGTTTAATATATATTATGAGTATTAAATAAGCACACTCTTTTGATTGCCTACTCTTTTGCATTATACAAATACAGTTCTATTTATAAAATTTATAAAGAACAAATATATTTATTGTTTTATTTTTAATTTTAAAAATAGTATTCTTTTTGTTTTGAAATATACGGTCAAATTTAACTTTTTATAAATCAAAATAAAATATTTTTAAATTTAAATTAATTGAAATATTTTTTACATAAAATTTTGCTACTTAAAATTCAATATCGTAATGGGGGATATAACATCTAAAATGTAAATAAGTTAAATAAAAAAAATTATTCTGTTCTAAACTTGTGAAATCTCGAATCTGTAGACTGTAGTGGAGAGTTTGCGAGTAACTTCTTGTCTTTGACATTAAAAAAGAAGGTTTTATTAATAGTCTCATGCAATTATTCGTGGAAGCTTACAACAAAAATAAGCAAATTGTAGAATCTCTCCACATTCAACTACCTTCCCCTGGAAAAAAAAAGAAGAGAAACCAGAGAAAGCATTTTTCATGAGGAATGATGGCCAATATATTTTTCACTTCTCACTCAGAGAACATGAAAAGGAAAAGACACCTGAAAGATCTAATATCTACAGAGGAGTGCTGAATTATTATCCCAAGAGCAAGGCTAGTCCCAACTGCACCTGGAGGATTTAATTTCTGGTAAACAAGAAGCACAAATATCACTGGCAGAAAACAGGTGCAAGTGCAACACTATCATGTTTAAGATTCTTTTTTAAAAAATGGTGTAAAATCACGAATTGTTGACAAAAAGAGCCCCCCCCCCCCCCCCCCCCCCCCCCCCCCCCACACACACACACACTCACAAAACCCAAAAAAAAAAGTTGCTATTGTAGTGCTGAAATTTAACATGATGTTTTGAACAAGAATAAACATGTCCATGACCCACGGATGTGAATCATTGCACTAACTTCACATTCCTCATAATATGTTTTTTTCAAAGTTCAGCACATGCAATTTGAAGATAAAGGGTTTCTCTTTTCTATGTATATTTCATACTCATCATAAAAAATGAAGCCAATAAGGAAAGTATAAGCAGCTCTAGACTGTTTCACAAGAAAAAGGAAAGAAACAAAACGAGGAAAATATTATAGCAAAAAGTGATGTTGCCAACTTTTATATTCTATCAGACCTGAATACTGACCTACAACGCTAATAGGTGAAGATTCAACCAAATGCAATGAACAATAACTGAAGTAGCCCAGAAGATGTAGAGTTCAAGCCTTACTTTTAGATGCCAAATGTGGGATATTATTTTCCTAACATTGTCGAACTCTATCATGTGTAATTACGAATTCCAGAAAGTAGTTGTGGTGTGTGCTTTATTGTAAATCAGAGTTATGAAAACATAACCTACCCAAACATGACTCCACAGATTATGAATCAGGTAGTCATAACGACCGCCAACAGCGAGCAATGTTCCTTCCACAAACGATCCAGAATTGTTCTCCTTCCTCAAATATATCTGACCAAAGAACATGTAATAGTTTTTATTGTCATAGAAGCTGCAATAGCTTCTTACATATAAGGAAATGAAATTGTTTCTCTTGAAACCATTTTACTAATAATATCATACATATCAATACAGCTAAATACTTTCTGGTTAAAATTTTTATGATCTACAAAAGATCAACACACAAAAAGTTTGTGTACCGAAAGCCTATATCAGGAACATAATGGTGTATGGTGTAAACCATTCATTTTCTAGGATCCTCATTTATCTATCAAGGGAAAAAAATTATTGTTGCCTGCATGACAAGTTTCATAATCCAAAACTCAAACCCTTCCCTGGGCCTAAATGAATCTTATTGTAGTAGTTTCTTCAAATAATGCAACCACATTTTAATGGGATGTATTTCTCAAAATTGAATATACAGCAGAAAATATAACTGAAAGTCAGCATAACACTAGGGCAAGTTCCGATGGCTAGAGCTAAAATGGCTACTGCTTCCACAGCCTCCTATACCATATTTGGCTATTTCCCTATAATGTCGGTAGAATCACCATAAATGGTGGAGGAAAACCTAGTTATTTTTCTATTAAATGCATTGGAGTGACTACTTTTTACTTTTTACTTATTTTATTAATTAGAGTTTCAATTTATATTTGGATATAAGCATTCTATCTGACCCTAGGACTTAAAAAACAGGTTTTACGATCACCAAAAATAGTATTTTAGACATGAAATGAAACGATAGAGTACCAAAGTATTGTACTTGACGAAAAAGAAAAACGTTTGTAGGACATATAAGTTACAAAAGAAGGTGAGAGGATAGAAGTGGGCAAAAGATAGCCTGAATAGAAACGACACAAGCAGCTCATAGACCAGTCCTCCAATACATTAAATGTGAACTTGGTATTTCAATCTTTTCTTCTAATAGAACTTTCCTGAGTATCTGTAAATTCAGGGGCGAAGCCAGGAACAAAATGCAGTGGGGTCAAAATATTGTGATCCTATAAATAATTTGGCACGAGAGCCATTTTTTTTAGATAATTTTATGTTTTTCGGCCGATTGCATATGTAAAACACGTATTTAATCAGTCGAAGAAATCTCCTTTAGTTTCTCATGTTTAATTAGTACTCTACTTGATTGATGTATTGTATGAATCCTTTACTATTTTTGTTGTTCTTTTTTCTCAAATATATCTATGTTGCGAGGTGTGTTACTTTGTCGTGTGTGTTATGGATGTTGAAGACAAACAGTAACATGTCTCATTTATTATTTGTAAATTATCTTAATTATAGCTTGACAATATTATCTATTATAAATTCCCTGATTCTAGTTTAGGTAATCCCTTATTTATAGCATAGGAGATCAGGCATATCCCTACATTATAGTCTAGATGGCTTTCACATGTGTATATATATTGGATAACTATGTGTGTAAAGGTGTGCAACAGAGATATACAGAATAAGCTTTATTTCTTGTGTGTGTTTATTCTTTCAGATGTGATTTGAAGTGCATGTCTATCTCACATCGGATCCAAGTTCACTAAATTTTTATATGATAGTCATTTGTTTCTTTATTAATTACTTGGACTTTTGAAGTCTACATTGTTTTGACAATGTAATCTTGTTTCATGTTTGTTTTATAAATGGAGGAGAATTTAAGTATAAATTAAAATTTTTAATTGTTAAGAGAGAAAGTTTCTTCTTTATTAGTGGGGTCAAATTACTAAATTACACCAAAAAAAATCTATTACATCATATATAAAAATAAAAGATTAGTGGGGTCAATTGACTCCACACTCATACATGTAGCTTCGCCCTGTCTGTGTAATAATTGTGCCTGCTTGGAGAGTTTTTGGGTACATTAAATGATGTGTTTTCCTCCTTATGGATGAATGCATAAACATGCATTGTGGGCTAAGGAAGCATTGATTCAAGTTCATGAATTCGGAAAATTTAAAAAATAATAAAGATAAGGATACTGCAGAATGGATATATTAATTGAATTTATTTTTTTATTTTCATATTTATATTTATATCAAAGATATTCTATAACAGTTAAGGAAACAGATTATTCATTAAAAAAATGATTTAAGTTCAGTTGTTGAGAGGAAGATCCTTCAGAAATACTCTAGAGAGAAGAGCTTGAGACAAGCTTCAAAGAGGGCTTCAACTGTTCAACTTTCAACAAAGAGAGATGGCCAGACTGAGAAATCAAGGTTCATCGGATGTGGTCACTGATAGCGAGTCACCGAATGAGAGAGAGGATTGGAGCATTGAGGCAAAACCACTCAGTTAGATAAAGATTTGGGACGGGGAGAGATGATCTCAGCAATAGTGCAATTGATTTATGCCCTAGCAGCCAGATGATTACGTATAATGTATATATACTATATAGCCTGTTAATTTAAACACCACAAATTTCTGAAATAAAACCCCAAAAGAACCCACTCAAATGTGAAAGAATCATTTGTGTAATTAACTATTTCATCGACATATCAACAACAACATCTAGCAAGATTGGAGTGAAAGAACTTGCTTGATATAGGACATTTAACAAAAATGAAAAATAGAAAAGTTTTGATACCTGAAAAAATAAATTCCTGTGATAACTCTCAGTTTGGTGGCATAAGAGGATCTATAAAGGACATGTTTTATCGATCCTCCATACTCTTAAATAGCTAAAAAGCTCTGATAATTCATCGAGTGCCTTGCGTTGTAGGTTTATCTGTAGTAGCATGGTTTAATCAGATAAGATGTATTCCGCTACTAATTGGTATCTATCATCAGTTGAATGATAAACATACCAGCTGGAAGGGCACCTCTCAATCTAGGAAGGGCCTGATCTGCAACCCCACATAACCTTAGTCCTACAGTCTGAAACCTATTTACAGCAGCTTCCGTAAGATTAAGCTCCTGAAAATGACATAAAGTAAGAGGCAATAGATAATACAAGTTGAATCCAAAATAAAAGGGGAAATAAAAAAGAACAGAACAGAAAAAACTAGATCTAGTCTTACTGATAGTCATTACAGTAATACACTCCATGACACGTGACATGGAAAATCATCTACATGATAAAGCCTCTTAGTGCAATTGCAATCAAGAGCATCTTTTTATCTCTCTTTTTGTTTTTCGTTTTTCTCACCATTTATGAAAGAAGAATTATCTTAAAGAGGAATAGATGCAAAATAAGAAACCCCACCTTTCAATCCCTTGAGGTATCACGCTTAAACAATGCCTCTACCTTGAGATACAGGGCAAGTGGGCAACTATTCCTCATCAGTCTAAATTCACTATAATGCATCCAACATGTCGCTTTTTTATTTGGATAAAAGAAGAAATTGTGTTAACAGAAAAGAGAGGACACAATAAACCGTGGGACCAGAACTCCACCCTCAACTAGACTAATGAAAAACAAGACTCAAAAGAACACATAAAAAAGTGTAGACCTCCAATCTCTACAAAAATCAGTCACAAAAGTACCCTTATAAGACGGTAAGATGCCCATAACAGAAGCCAAAGGGAAGCAAGAAAACTAACTAAAGCAGCTCCCTCTAAACGGTCAACACTATTATGCTCATTCTGAATTCCCCATAAAACTGAAAAGAAAGCACACTTTCATATATTTTGGAATCCCTCTTGCTTCCAAATCCACGAAAACGAATTAACAACATATCTTCTCCGAAGTAGAGGACATCCGCTCCTCTCCTAAGTCCTAACACTCCAAAGAGAGAGCTGCACAACACGACAAACAATAAAGAAAGAAATGAGTATGTGTCCCATTATTCTGCCTTCACATAAAAAAAATGTACGGAGATTCTACATGTCTTATATGGCTTACCTTGTGCTAAAACAAGATGCATGTAATGGAATACTTCCAGATCCAAGCATTAGCAAGATATTGGAGGAACTTGGTGCTATTTGGAAACCCTATAGCTATACTTAATGGAATACCAGTGGTCGACGCACAAGCGTGAACGCGTGTAAATTATTTGGGATAAAATAAGAATTTTATAAAATTTAGAGGAGCAAATAGAAAGATATAAAAAATTAATATTAAAAAGGACAAAATAGTAATATACTTAAAGTTGTAGGGGCAAAAGAGTAAGAAAAAAAAAAGGAAAAAAAAAAGCAGCTTAAGTAGGTGTGTGACCCAGTTACACCAAAAGCCTATATTCAATATCTTAAGAAGTTGATATCTTGTCAAAAAAATGCCTAGTGCTCTAGAGCAATCAAGACTTTTAGATTTTAAGAGATAAGAAAAAGCTATTGACACGTGTGAATGAGGTTAAGTTATACATCTGGACAAGTAATGTGTAAGACACCCTAGTGTTTTGACATCCGTCTAGTGGTCTATTACTCTATTACCAGAATGTCCATCAGAAGTGATAACCATATTGTAGATTTTTTCCGGTCAAGACAACTTGATTACTTAAGAAGGAAAAGATCACCATGCATCAATATGCTTTGTTTCGAAAAAGACAAGTGCAGAACTAAAAGCTAGCAATGTAGAACACAACATATCATCTAACCTCGAAATGGGATGTCGATACTTTACCGTGATGTTATTTACCGCTCGATAGTCAATGCACATACGCCACTTCCCATCCTTTTTGGGCACTAAGATAACTGGAACTGCACATGGACTCATACTTTCCCTCACGAACCCTTTATCCATTAGCTCGTCAACTTGCCTCTGCAATTCCTTTATCTCCTCGGGGTTGCTTCGGTATGTCAGACGATTTGGAATGGTCGCACCAGGGCCAAAGTCAATTTGATGCTCAATTCCCCGAACTGATGGTAATCCCTGTGGAAGTTCTCCGGGAAATACATCCTGATAATCCTATAAAATAGCAGAAACAACACTAGGCCAAGAAAGATTATTAGCGTTAGTATTCAAAAGTGCCTCCTTATACCGAAGTATAATCATTGGCTTTTTAGAATCTAAAGCTCACTTTACATCACCTCTTTTTGCAAAAATGTTTGTTTTTCTCTCTTCTCCTTTCTTTTTTTCTTTCTCTTTTGTTTTTTTGTTTTCATGGTCTCTCTGTAAATGCATTTGATCCTCATGCACTTGTTTTGGTGACATAGGACACAAGGTAACTCTCCTTTGATTGTGAACAAAAGAATACTCATTGTAAAACCATCGTGTTTTACTCACCGATCGAACTACCAAGGTCTCCCAAGTAGTAAGTGACCCGCCTGCATAGGAACTACATCACATAGAATCTCATCGACATACTTCCCAATTGTAAACAGAACTGATACTTGCTTGGTAACTTTGATGTCGCCACTGTAGTATGGATGAGGATGTTTCTTACTTGCCACATTCGTACAGCTCCCACCATCAATCATGACATAGCAGATCTTACCATTCACCATGCATCTAACATGAAATAAATTTTCTCTTTGTTCACTACTTTCTTCCTTTACCTGTATACTAAGCATTCTTCATGTAAATAACACATCACCATGTATAGAAACCTCTCTATCTTCTTCCAATGGCGGCATAGAGTCGTTGTCACTATCTTCTTCCTCGGTTTTCACATCCCCATTATCAAGCAACAACATAGTTCTTTGATTTGGACATTGATTTGTAATATGTCCCCTGTCTTGACATTTAAAGCATACAATATCTCGATTACAACTAGTTGATTGGTTTTACCTTGCAATCCTTGAGTAGTCGCTCCCTGCTTGATTTCTGTCTTTGGCTTGAAAACAATTGGCTTTTCCTTGCGTTTCACATTATTGGGCTTCCATGATGATCTTGTGATAGGATTTGCTCGCTGGCCACCTCTCCTCTTAAGTTGTTTCTCAATTTTGATAGTCATGTGCACCATATCTTCCAATACCACATAGTGTTGACGCTCCACTAAATCTGCAAATTCCCAATTTAACCCTGCCAAAAGTTGAGCCATAGTTGCCTCATTTTCCTCGTCGATGTCAGCCCTAGACATTAACATCTCCATCTCCTTGAAGTAGTCCTCCACACTCTTACTTCCCTATTTCAAGTTTTACAAATTTCGAAATAGATCTCGGTAGTAGTGGCTTGGTACGAACCTCTTTTTCATTACAGCTTTCATTTCTGCCCAAGTCTCTATTGGACGCTCTCTACACCTCCTTCGGTTGGTCATCAATTGATCCCACTAAGTAACCGCATAATTTAAAAATTCTGTAGCGGCAATTCTAACTTTCTTGAGATCCGAGTAGTTGTGACAATCAAATATCCATTCCATTTTCTTCTCCCATTCTAAATATTCCTCGAGATCACTCCTGCCTTGGAATATGGGAATTTTCATTTTAATGCTATCGAGGTTGTTGTCCTTTTGATTCTGGTCGCCTCTATCCCTTGCAATATGTCTCCTAGGGATAAAACCAGTTTCTCGATCCTCTTCCTCGCTAAACCTTTCATCATAGTAATTTGTCTCCTCCAGCCTAGCTTCCTTTTGTTGGGCTTTTCCTTTCGGTCTCCCACCCGGAGGGATTTGAGTTTGTTCCCTTTGAGTGTCACTCAACTGATCGATGTGATCATACACCTGCTCCATTGCCATCCCTAACTGTCTAGAAAATTCTTTCATCATAGCTTTCATCATGAGTTTTGGGTCAAAATTCGATGTAGAAGGTTCATTTTCAATTGCCTTATCTCTTGTGTTAGACATATTCTCTGCAAAACAAAGGTTAGTAGAAAACAAGTTTCTCACCACTCCCTTACGTGTTTCGCTCAAACAATGTATGAAATGCTCGTGTATCACACAAATAGCTTTTACCCTCTAATAATCTCACTACTCTTGCCTTTTTTAACTTGTAATTCTCTCTAATAGGTTCTTTTTGAATTCACACAAATATTACCTCAATTTTCTAATTTCAATCCAATAAGAACTTATCAAGACACAATAGTTGTTATGAATACGAATACAAACAATATTTCACAATTGACAAATATGACTTTTCAAATGAAATCCCAATAATAACAACAATGATAATAATTTTCCTTTTTTTTACTGTAATCCAATAACAAAATTAAAGATAAGTAACTTGATAGGAACTTAGCTTTGATACCAAATGATAGACTCCACGGCACGCTTGCATGAGGTGGTCGTCGCCCGGATCGTTTCTAATAAGTTGATAGGATGGATATCTTGCAACACATTAACCCTTCGACTATATGTAGATGGTAATCTTGGTACAATTGCCTGCAAAATGAATTCTGCATAGGATGAACACCAACGACACCTCAACCCCTCGCTTATATTGAAGCGATAATCTTGGTACAATCGACGATTGATGCGGTAGAAGGCGCCACACACAACTATGAATGGTTGTATGATAAGTCAATTATGAATCTCCAAAGAGAACTAAAGAATACTTAGGAATTCTTCAAAGAACCACAAGTATAGGATCAAACTCACAATAATATTGATAATGCTAAAAATTGGTTGTTGAAACCATTACATCATGAAGACTATTTATACTAAGCTTGAGAATAATCTAGAATCAAACAAACCCTAGAAAATACTAAAAAAAACCATTATATAAAACAAGGAACCCTGTTTTGGGGAAGGAAATAATTGGTGAAAAACACCATTACCTAAAACATGGAACCCTATTTTAGGGAAGGAAACAATTGGTGGAAAACACTATTACCTAAAAAACACCATTACCTAAAACATGGAACCCTGTTTTAGGAAAGGAAACAATTGGTGGAAAACACCATTACCTAAAATATGGAATCCCGCAATCCAAGAAAGTCAAAAATCGCACAATCTGATACAGGCGGGTTCTCGTCGGGGCGAGGAATTTAGTTGGGGAATCTTGCGAGGCAGGGAAAATAGGTTGGAAAGCTCACCGGGGCGAGCTGCAGTTTCCAGCAACAGTGAAGTCTATTGCGGTGCTTTGGGTACACTTGCTATCAATGTGTTTATGATCTTCACGTACTTATATCCCGTCTCTACAACCTCCGTACTTGTTCCAACCTCGTTCCATAATTCATGAATCATCCCGTTAGGTCCTTATTTGAAGCGTTTAGCCTGAGTCCTCGTAATGGGTCCAAGTGGTATATGCAATGGATCTGCTTGGGTTTCGTCATGGGCTTCTAAGCTAAGGATGCCCTCATCACTTGTAATCACTAAAAACAACATCAGAGAAGAGTTTTGTCCAATCTTTAACTTCTCTTTCTTTTCCCGTGATTAAAATCATCATCAACATATCCAAGAATAATTGTGTTTCGATTGATTTATGTGGTTTCCTTTATGTTGTCGACTATCATTTCTATGATAGTCACCTTTCCTCCCTTTTCCTTGCTTGTAATTGCTTCTCTGCATTCTTTCAATATTATTATACACTCCTCATCATTCCAGTCATGTAGTATCCCTATCATTTTCAATGCCCATATTAATATTCATTAACTAATGGGCAATAATAAACAAAAATAAAGTGGCCAAAGAAATTTATAATTATACCTTTAGTAAAATAGCATTAGCAGGAGGAATAGCTTCAAGCATGTCGCCACCAACGTAGCTCAAGTTGTTACTCCCTTCCAAACCAGCAACCACATGTGGGAGATCAAAATCAACGTATTGCAACTGTGGGAATGCTTCTGCAATGGCCTTCACCATGGTCCCTACGCCGCCCCCAACATCTACCAGTGATTTAATCTCCTCAAACACTCCTTTACACTCTTTAATCACCACACTTGATATCAACCTGACATCACTAACCATGGCATCATTAAAGAAATTGTTAAGGTTTGGTTCATGCCCTGCGTAGTCCCATAATGTTATTCCATGAGCTGTATCAAATGGGTTGGGACCATCATGGAACCACTCGCTCACATGGTGCCACGGTTCTGTCAAGATAGGATCAAACATGGCTAGTAAAAATGGTGTCACGCTTAAGGGTTCATTCTTAAGCAAAAGATGAGATGGCGGGCAAGCAAATAACCTTCTTCTGCTTCTTCTTCATCATCTTCTTCATTTTTGGAGATCTTTTGATTTTGAAAAAAAATAAAATGAATTAAAATGAGCATTAGACGGTAAATGCAATGCATGGTTCCATATGTGAGCTTGAGCATGAAGCAACTCATTACTACATGTTAGATTTATTAAAATGGGCCCAAAATCTAGTATATACAAGACATCAAGCTCTCTAACTCAAAATCAATTGTCAATGAGAAGAGTTGACCCAAGTTATTTATATACTAGATATATTTCTCAAGGTATTCAATGGGGAACAAAATATATATAGTCTAACACTAACCACTAAGGCAATTCCATAATCCTATATATAGCAGCTTTTAAATGACATGTAGTTAAATTGTTATTGATTTCGTGTTAAGTTTGAACCTCAATAACAATTGATCTATATATATTATATACATATATATATATATATGTATATGTATATATATATGTGTGTGTGTTACGTATGTATAGACTAGCTAGATATATATATGCCATATATGTATTAAACTGTTAGATTTTGATCGACTCTTAAAGGTTAATGATCAGTAGGCGACATTAGAAAAATGTTACGTCTGTTTGAAATGGACAAAGGAGCCAATCATTAGTACATTATTTGGAAGACACGAGTGTCTTTTACAAACTATAGATATAAAGGCGTGCATGATCTCTCGCTTGACAGAACCAAGATTATGTAATGAAGACTTGTCTAGTAATAATTTTATGCAAAAGGAGAAAGATCTTATTATCAATCCAACAAAACCGAGTTTTAATAATGTTTCAAACACGAAGAGCTAGCCAATATAAGAATCTTTTGTCAGTTAAATTTAAATTTATTCTTGGGCAATATACTGACGCAAGTTCAATACAACATTATAGTGGTTTTTCTTGCAAACAACGAGTCCCTTCATGTATCATCAAAGATATTAAACTTCAATGAGAGATCTCAAGCCTAGTACATGAGTTATTTTATATTCACTGAATCCACAACTTTTAAATAGCCCTTTCCACTTACAAACAACGAGTTACTTCATGTATCATTAAGGATAAACCTCAATGAGAGATCTCAAACCCAATACATGAGTTATTTTAAAATCGCTAAATCCAGAACCTTTAAATAGTCCTTCCCACTATTTATGTGTTCTCTCTTTTTCCCGTAGTGGAAACCATCATCATCAAATCAAAAAATAATTTTGTTTCGAGTGATTTGTAGTCTCCTTTCTGCATCTCATCATCTACTACCATATCTATAATAATAACCTTTCCTCCCTTTTCCCTGTTTGGAATTGCCTCTTTGCATAGCTTCAATATTTTTAGGCACTCTTCATCGCTCCAATTATGCAAGATCGACTAATTAACACATAATTATATAACTCATATTAGCATTAGTTAGAGAAAAACGGTCAATCTGATCTACATGATTACAAGTCAAGATTCAGGGGATTAAAATTAGTCTTTGAGCATGCCCCAACGCAAGTAATGGTTAGACTATAGTCTTGAGGATTTGGGGGGCGGGGAGAAAAGTTCCTAAAATGGTGCTTCTAAATGCTTCAACGACAAGACCAAGGGTTGGTTGGCCTAGTAATTAAGAGTTTGTAATCTTGTTTATTTTGGGAAGGGATTTGGGAAACATCATCATGATAAGTACTACTCGATGAAGTTTATAGGTCATGGGTACAAAACTCCACATAGACTCCTTGGATCTAGGGTTTCTGTGTATGCCAGAATAGGATATATAACGACTGCGGGTTCTTTTGCAAATAAAAAAAAATAAAAAATAAAAAGTAATTAACTTGAAATTTTGACACACACACACACACGGATATATATATATATATATATATATATATATATATGTGTGTGTGTGCACCTTTAACAAAACAGCATCTGCAGGAGGAATTGATTCTAACACGCTCCCCCCAACAAAGCTCAAGTTCTTACTCCCTTCCAAGTTAGCAACCACATGTGGGAGATCAAAAACAATGTAGTGCAAGTGTGGGTTCGCATTGGCAATGGCATTACTCGTAGCACCCATGCCACCCCTAACATCTACTAGTGAATTAAGCCCTTCGAACACTTCTTGCACTCTTTAATCACCATATATGTTAGAAATCAGGAATCACTAGCCATGGCATCATTGAAGAAGCCAAAAAGCTTGGGCTCTTGACGAGAATACTCCCATATAGTCTTCCCATTAGCCGCTTCAAACGGTGTTGGAATCGTCGTTTTGGAAACCATTGGATCACATGGTACCATTCAGGGTTTTCACAAAGATTTTGCGATCGCCCCATGGGACTAAAAAAAGTGCCGTCCTTTAAGCTTAATGGCTCATCTATTTAGGAAGAAACCTAGAAGAAGGTGCAAGTAAATAAGGCCTTCCTCTTCATCGTTTTTTTGTGTGTGTTTTTTTTTTGTTTTCTATTTCCGGACAAATATTTTTTTGCTTGAGAAAAAAAAGCCCGGAATGAACTAGGCACGCATGAGGCGATCTGGATGGCGGTAGCGCATTTTTGCCTTGTTGATTGGCAGAGGCGTTCTCGACCAACTGCTGAGAGCTGTGATTGGTCTGCCATGGTTTTTTATGACATTCTGGTATCCTAGTTGAATAGTTCGGAGATTCGAGCCATTATAAAAGTTTACAAAATTGAAACATGTGATTACATATGTGAGCGATCGAGCTTTAATGTACTAGACTCACTAACTTGTTCCAACTATTGGGAACATGATTTAGTTGGGCCCAGATTTGTAATTATCCCAGGATATTTAAGAAATTTAAAGATAAGAATATTAAATAAATAAAATTCTTATCAAGGGATGAAGTAGATATTGGTTGGACATATATGTAATATATGTTTGTCATATAATGTGAAGTATGTGGATTTTTGGTGTAATTGAGCTAAAATGTAGGTATATATAGATGTGAAAAATATAGTACATATTTTGAGGAGAGAAAGAAATTTAAGTAATTTTAATTAAAGTCATTAAAGAAAGTGGTGATTTGAAATTAATTAATTAATATTAATATTAATTGGGGGGCTTGGTTGTAGCTGTGGGATTTTAAATTTAAAATTATATTATTTTTAAATAATATAATTTGAATATTGAGCCTTGATAACGACGATAGAATTTATAATGAATGTAACATATTGCATGAAATGAGTTAATGAAATTCCACTTTACTTTAATATTATTGGTGAATGTAATGTATGTATTTTTATTCTAATAAAATGATGGGAGTTAATTAAAGCGTACTCATAATTATAAATATATTACATAAGTATTGGTGAAATGTAAAACATGAATTTATATAAGGGCTTAATAATATTATATTATGACCAAATAAATGTGAATTTAATAGTTGCGGTCGAGCTAAATTAATTTAATTAGATATGAACTAACTAACGAAACGTATAAATGCATGTAAGAACAAGAATAGTGGTAAGAAAAACCTCGAATTTGTGTTCAGGAATGGAATTTGGAGACAGCAAGACCTGGACGGTTGAGTCACTGAAACGTCTGAAAATAGTACGAATATACTGAAAAGACACAAAATGTGCCGCCGATGACTTTTTGGTCACCAAACGTTTAAATAGTTTGACTTTTACGGATAAAAAAGTCAAAAATTCGGATTTCGGAGATAAATTTAGAAGAAACGGATATTTTCATGACGTTGAGACACGTCGAAATTAGTAGAGAGAATTCGACTGTAAATTCAAAAAAAATTAATTTTTAACTATCCGAAATGGTCAAATGGACCATTAAATTAGATAAATGAATAAATAAAGAATGAGAGAATAAATTATTGAAGGGAGTGGGACCCTATTAGAGTCCTGCTGAATTATAGAAGGAGGCGACTGATGGAGAAGAAATAAGGGAGGAGAGAGAGTCAGTGGGAAATGGATGCGGGAGTGAAAAAGAAAGAAAAAGAAAGAAAGACAATGAAATGAATAAAACTCCACTCAACCCATTTCCCATTTCTATTACATCCTTATGTACGGCTAACCACATGAGATGAGAAGAAGAAGAGGAGACTCAGCTAGACAGGAGAGAGAACGAAGGAAAGAAGAAGGAAAAAAATGAAGAAGAAATCAAGAAAAGATATTTTCAAATCCTTTAAATTTATTTTTAGATTTAAAATTTTAACTTGGATTTTAATGTTAAAGAGATTTATATTTATACTTAGTTTGGATTATGTTAAACATGTATAAATAACAATTAAACAAGAGAAATCACTAAAATTAAAGGAAAGAAACAATTTGCCGGAAAATAATTATCGAACGTTGTATTCAACATGAAAATTCTCTAAACGGATTTTGGAACTAAAAATATGGTTGGAATCCCTAAATATATAATTAGATCTGATCTGGGAGCAAAAAAAATATAACAAAACTCTTCCGCAAAAGTTTTGAAATCGCCGAGAAGATGATCGGAAAGTCGTCAGCAGACGAACTATCCAGCAGAGTCCGTTGGAGGCTATTTTCGACCAGAATTTGGAGAAACATTGTATTAGAAAGTTGTAGATAATTTACTTTCATGCGAAATTGACATAAAATTTTCATAAGTTTTCTGATAAGGGGTTTAATTATTATGAGGTTTTATATGAAGATTCAACACTTTTAGGCGATTAAAATAATAATTATCAGAAAAATTAAGTGAATGGGTCAAAAAATATGAAAAATTTGGTGAAAAATCCTATAAAAGATTTTCTGGAAATATTTGGTGAATATTTGAAGATAATAAGTATTTATTGTAATTATTAAGCTATTTAAAGTTAGTTATTAAAAATAGAGAAAATTCACAGAAAATTAATGTGAATGGGAGAAAAAATATAATGAAACTTTTAGTGAAAACTCCTATACATAAAATTAAGCATTTCAGGAAAGTTTTAAAAAAAAATTTGAAGAGCAGAAAGATTTAATTTTATTTATAAGCTATTTAAAGTTAGTTTAAAAATATTGAAAAATCACATATCACATGAAAATAACGTAGAATAGGTGGAAAATTAGTGAAACAATGGTGAAACTCCTATAAAAAATATTCAGAATTTTGGGAAAGAGATTGGTAAAATTTTGAAGATCAAAAATATTTACTGTATTTTTAAAGCTAATTACAGTTAGTTTTTTAAAAATAAGTGGAAATTCGTAGGAAATTCTATGAATGGTGAAAAATTATGAAAATTGCTGTAAATAATATATAATAATATAAGAAAAATAATGATGATGTTATTCAAGAAATAAAAGAATGTTGAGTTATCATTTCTATATTGAAGCTAATAAATAGAAAGTTTTTATAAATAGAAATAATATTGCAGAAAAATGTCAGAATAATTCAACAAACAAAAAATAGAAAGTAGGATGAAAAATCTAAGAATATTATTCTACAAGACTTTTAGGAGGATTATTTGAACTCGTAAGATGAAGTAGGGGGCTAAAATAGTCATTTTGACTGTAATAATAATAAAAAAAATATAAGTTGAAACTCGAGGGACGGAGTACGATAAACGAAGTATTCTAAAACGAGTTTACGATTAAGTTACTGACGGAAACTATAATGTAGTAATAAATAAGGTAATAAAATAAATCCAAAGAAATGATGTAGGTTATCATTTTGGAAGAAATGGGTAATGTAGTCCGAGAAATGTGCAGCTAGACACACACAAGTATCTTATCTTACACAAATTTTATATATTATACAAGTTTTAAATATCATTAGATTATACGTACTTTCATGAATTATATAAATTGATGTATTGAAAGCTTTAATTATAACACGATGTTATATAGTTGTGAGAATTATTAAACTTAAAGCCAATCTATTATATTTTTGTACAAGCAGTCCGAGATAATGATAAAATTGTAAAATCCTATGTTTGGTGATAAGAAAAATTCATTTTGTTGTATGAGATCCATCTTATTATATGAAATGATTTACAAAAGAGAGTTATTTGTCATTTGATTCTGCTTACCTCAATAATGATGAGCTATTCCATTCGGAAAAGTTTATGTTTGTGATATTGAATTATAATAAAAATTCCTGAATAATGATAGTTTGATCGTGTTTAAGTCAAATATATATTGATCAATTATCAATATATGTAGCAACCCCCGGTGCAAACGATAGTGGTTGTTAAACGTTAATTTCCAAGAACGTGCTAGCAACCAATATATTAGCACATATGAGCTAACCAAAAGAAGAAATGTTCCATAAATGAACTGTTGATGTGATTAAGACTATGTTAATAATGAAAAGAAGTAAAGAAAAATTTAAGTTCCTATTTATTTGAGGAATTTTTTTTTGTATCACAATTATTGTTCAAATTGTTTGAAAGTTTTTATAAAG